>JAJIBD010003863.1:0-208833 GCA_021461705.1 Cryptotis parvus | reverse complement strand
GACCGCAGCGCACGGGCAGGTGGGATTTTACGACAGCATGTGGTGTCTGCCCAAGTCTCTGACCGCAGCGCAGGGGCAGGTGGGATTCTACGGCATCACGTGGTGTCTGCCCAAGTCTCTGACCGCAGCGCAGGGGCAGGTGGGATTCTACGAACAGCATGTGGTATCTGCCTGGCGTCGGCTGCACGGCTGGAAAGTGACTTTCCTGGCGGCTGTTTGCAGCCTTGAGGATAACAGTGCTGGTGGGAGCTTAAGGGGTCCTGCCCATGCTGGCCCACTGATCGTCACTGTCACCTTCCAAATGAGTGTGTGGGCAGAGTGCAGAGTCCCCCGGGGGCAGCCTCACTGGACGGGCCACTGAGCCCACAGACCTGTACACAGAGCTCTCATGTACACACCGCCCAGCCACGCCCAAGCACATGCACACACACGCCCCAGCCACGCCTAAGCACATGCACACACATGCCCCATGCACACATGTACACAAATTTCTGAATACCCATGCACGTGTGAGCACACATATGCCGCTGGAGCACACACACCTGTGCACACGTGCCCACTTGGGCTCCCTCACACACGCACTCACACCACGTGCTGGGCACAGTCGGAGCAGGTGCCGACACTCCTCACAGCGTAGGGAACCTCCAGTTATGGAACGTGCTGTCTCCAAAGCCAGATATTGCTTCTCTTTTAGAAAAATCTCTTTGGCTGGATCCCTGGAAGTTTAATTAAAATCCTGGTCTCCCTTTAAAGAAATGTTATTGCACTTCTGACAGCTTGGCTGTGAACTGGGACGGGGTGGGAGGGGCCCAGAGGGAGAGCCTGCCCCTTAACGAGACTTTTGGGGGTGGGGCGAACTCGCAGGAGCACGCACAGTCTCTCCGGTCGGAAGGTCGTCACTGTGCCAGTGAGTCCATTTATCAGAGTGTCGGTGTGGGTGCGGGCCCCCTGCCCAGGCAGGGCTAGCTGGGGAGGGCTCTCTTGGGGTTGGGGCCTTCCTGAGAGGGGCTGAGGAGGGAGGGACTCAGAGCTCAGCCCACGGACACCTCAGGGCAGGCCCAGAGCAGCAGAAACGCATCGCGGTGAGCCGTGGTGCTGGACAATCTCAGCAGTCTGGGCAGCTTTGCTGAGACAGGACGTTGGGCTGGCGCTGTGGCTCCCTGTGCATGGACCTAGGGTCCACCCACAGGACTCGTGGATTCTGGCCACTCGCTTCCCATCTGTCCCTCTCTACCCTGGCCCCGGTCAGGGCATCGGCACCCTTGGCCGTCAGCCAGGGCTACTGGGGCCCCGTGACAGTCCCGAGGGGCAGGAGCGTCCCTGAACCCTTCCCCCCTCGAGTATGAGGACCGCCTGCTGGAACCTTCTAGGTTCTCCTCACTGTTAATGCAGAAGTGGATTTTCCTGTGCTAGTGGGCTCTTGAGAAGTGTATGAAAGATTTGCACACAAGAACTCAGACGACTGAAAGTTAGTTTGTTGCGCAGATGATTCCAGGTCCCTCCCTGAATGTGTAGCCTCCCTGTTACCCCCTGAATGAATTCCCGGTCCTGTCCCACGCAGTCTGCTCGCCTCCCGTGAACAACGCCCCCTTCCTCTTCTCTCTCTGTCCTGTGTGCGCTCTCCCAGCTGCGGCCAAAGCCACACGCACGTGGGCCAAGGTCCCTGAGCTCGCACCTGCCGCTGGGCCTCCCAGCTGTACCCAGCGGTCCTGATGTCCTGTCCCGCTGTCCTTAGTCTCCAGCCTCTACCCTGTGCACGTGGGTGAGACTCCTGTGCTCAGGACCTTGCCATTACCTGGGCATCGTGCCCTGCCTGAACCTGGGCTATCCTGGGCATCCAAACCCTACCGTAACCTGGGCCTCTGAGCCTGGCCCATACCTGTATCTGCCCTTGCCTGGCCTTCCATGGCCTACCTGTACTGGGCCCTGTACCTGGACATGCCGCCCTACCTGATCTGGGGAGGGAGAGAGGGAGCCGTGTGGGAGCAGCGGGCCAGAGAGAGAGAGGGAGTGAGGGCCTGGGGGTGAGGGGGGCTTTTCTTGATCACTTGACATCCCGCTATTCATGGATTTGCTCCAGCGGGCGCCAGTAACATTTCCATTTGACCCTATCACGTGCCAGTGTAGCCCAATGGCATCTGCTTGCTCCAGGGCCTGGGGGGTGCCTTTTATTTGCTGCCAAATCCACCCCAGGGGACCCTTCTGGATTCTGATTGGTCCCTATTCCATGGGCGCGATGGGCTACCTGTGACCTGGCGCTTTCCTCCTTAGCTCCTGCTTCACCTCGGAGCCCCGGATTGGAATCAGCCCTCCCAGGAGAGTAGGAGTGGGCAGGTCTTCCCGAGGGTGTCCCTGGGGGCCCTCCAGAGGCTGAGCTTGGGTCTCTAGCAGGACTGACCTCTGACCTGAAGCCTGGTACAGGCCTTTCTCATGATGGAGACCCCCAGCCCGAATACTGCTTACCGCCCTCTGCTGTTTGCATCTCAGGAAGAAGCCCCAGAGCCGGGTGGAATCTTCCAGAAGCCTGGGCTCCCTGGCTGCAGGCAGGCGTCCATACCCCTCTCAGGACACAGGGAAGGGTCAGTGGTGGCACTAATCAAGTACGGCCTTGGTCCCAGTGGGGCCGGGCCCAGGTAGGAGAGGGGGAGCAGGCCAGCACGGGGCTGCTGCTCCAGAGCCCTGTGGACGCTGCCTGCCCACCGTCCACCTGAGAGGCGGTGCTGGGACTGTGTCGCCTGCCTGGGCCCCAGACTGTTATCAAGGACCAGCTCCTGGAGCGGGAGTCTAGCCAGTGGACTGGCCCATCCCACAGCTCCCAGACGGAAGGGGGGCAGCAGCTGGCAGAGACAGGCCCCCTCCACCCCAACAGATGGTCACTGTGTGTGGACTCGAGCTCTGCCATCGAGCCATGGACCGCGACCACTGATCAATAAACACACAGGGCTCTGCCCTGGACCTAGAGAGTTAACTGCCCCCAACCCCACAGGGAATGTCCTGGGGGTCCCTCCTGCTCTGGACCAGAAGGCTCCCGGCTGAGGGCATGGGCATGGGGAGAGAGGGGCCACACCTGTGGTAGGCTCACGTGCTGCGTGCAGCAGCCTGGAGGCCCAGGGGTCTCGTCCATCACCTCCTAGGGTCCTTCCTGTTATGCTGGCCAGCCTCGGTCGCCCCCCAGGCCTCTCCCCCCCTCTCCCCACCCCCAGCCTCTCCTTCTCCCTGGGAGTGGCTGTGCTGTTTTGCTGCTGAATCTTCAAACATTTTTCTCCACTTCCCTGAAAAGCTTTGAACAAACCTCTTGGCATTTGATCTGGGCCCTACAGGGGTGCTTTCATGCAAGGAAGGGGCGGGGCGGTAAGTAAACCTGGGTCCTTACAAGACTAAAGTGTGTCCTAAAAGGCAGCAATAAATTCCATCTTTTACATAAAAGGAATTAGCTCTTCCAGTTTACCTCCGCGCCGGGACTAATAAAGCCGGCCACAAGGAGCTGTTGGAATGATCCATTTGGAGTTTGTAAAGGCGTCTGGGGAGCCGCCTCATTCCTCTCTCCGGAGAAGGACGCGTGTTCATCTGGGCCTTCGCTCCTGCTCCAGATCGGCGGCTTGCCGGGAGCCAGGGACTCCCTCTCTGCTCGGCTGAGCAAAGGCGCCGGTAAACCCAAGTTTCTCTTCGTTTCCGTCACTCCCATGTCACAGCAGATCCGTTCCTGATCTGGAGAGATGCCAGAAGTTTCTCCCTCGCGGTCTGCCGGCTGTCTTTTCCTCCTCTCCGCTCTCTGAGGCTCGCGGATGCCCGGAGTGAGCAGAGGCTGCTGGCCGGCCCCCACACCCCCGCTCAGCCACAAGCTGCAGTTCCTGGAGCCAGCCCTGAGCCGGCCTCCGCCGCTGCCTGCAGGTGCTCCGGAAACTTCACGATGCGTCTGGTAAGGTGCTGGCCCCAAGCACAACATGGGGGCATGCTTTCTCTCACAGCCACGGGTTATTATTTTTAAAATCTGTCTTCAGAACACTGTGCATGCTAAAGTGTCTAGGTGGCTGGTAGCTCTGTGAGCTGAATCGCCAGTGTGTGTGCGTGCGTCTGTGTGTGCTTCTGCTCAGGGCTTGCACGAAACTGTTATGTCTGCGTCCGTGGTCTGTGCAGGTGGATCTCACTCAGGGATTCCACTTTTTTATGAAGCTCCAGCTTCCTGCTCACATACATGGACGGAAACTACCCAGCAGCAAATAGGGGAAAATATATTTCTTAGGTCTGTGTTGCTGGCATGTTTTGGGCACCAATTTGAAAATAGCCCTTCCCCCTCCTCTCTCTCTGCCAGAAATAAAAGCAAGAAAAGCTGGGATGTTGTGTGCGTGGTGGGGGAGGGAACGTTAGCCCCTGATTTTGGAGAGAATTATCAAGAGGAGACCATCCACACCGACTCCTAGCAGCTGGAAAGTCGGCGATCGGGGGGGAGAGAGTGGCTGTCTCCAAGAAAGCCGGGGGTGGGGGAACCCAGATGCGTTGGGGGGGGTCCCAAATACCAGTGCTTGGCTGATAAACAGATGTGGAATCGTTTGCTGTCCCTCAGTCTTGCCGCCTTTGTGAGCTCGGAGAAGCCCCCCATTTATGGAGGGCACTGTGCGTGGAGCACTTGAGTAAGGCACTGTGGCAGGGACGCGGGTGGTGGGGGAAACACCCCGTTATTTATTTGCCTGTGTTGCCTGCCCCGGACGCCAAAGTGAAGACATGACTTAGCGATTAATAACACATCCAGCACCCCGTCTCATTGGGTGAGATTTACATCCTTGGGACTTGCCTTCTAATTATAGAGATGAAAGATTTAAGGTTCAGGCTTAACTGCTATTCAGATCCCGAAGCTAGGAAGACACTCGGAATGCTTTATTTAAAGGTCTTATTGTGAAAAATGTGTATGTGTGCTGCTAACGGTGGCCATAAGCTAATTATGACTCTAATGTGTTCTGTGTTCAAGACAAACAGCTCATCAGGGCCATTGCTCACATGTGAGAGAGAACTCTGTTTTCTTGTCTTCAGAGTTTAATAATTCTTCCTCTTGGCACTCTGGTCTTACTTTTGAGAGATCAATAATTACTCACTGTAAAGATGAGAAAATAATGAAGCAACTTAAATTCACAGAGAATGGTGGGTGAGGCTAGCAGTTCTCTGAGAAAGAATGTAAGTGGACTTTTCTAAGCAAATTTCTAAATGTTCAGTGGTTCTGGTTCGTGTGAATGAAATCATCTTAAATATAAATTTACACGGAGTGGATTAAGGTTGCAGGAACAATACATCTTGTAGGTTCTTGCTATTTTTAAAATGAGGTTATAAGGAAGTTAATTATATCAGACATTAATTACCTTTACTTAATGACACTGATTATGAAAAACTGTGCTTGTTTTATTTTGAAGAACATTGTAAACATTGGTAAAACCCTTTATTGACTGTGGCAATAGAACGTGAATCTCTGAAAATCAATGTGAAAACTTTTGAGAGGGCAAGAGCTGGTATTTTATCATGCCAAATGCTGTGTATTTTAGGAAAATGACCTAACTCCTAAGGCTGATTCTATCAACTCTGTCCAGTTCATAATTACTAGAGTAAGAAAGCATTCTGATACATGCGAAACATTCCCTGAAGGGATATTTTATATTTGAAAGCATAAAAACCTGTAGGGACCAGAGCCATAGATGGTACAGTGGGCGCTTGGCCTGTACGCGGCTGACTCTGGCTTATCCCTGATGTGATATGATCCTCCAGGACAGCCAGGAGTCATCCCTGAGCACAGAGCCAGGAGTCAGCCTTGAGCACAGAGCCAAGAGTCATCCCTGAGCACAGAGCCAGGAGTCAGCCTTGAGCACAGAGCCAGGAGTCAGCCCTGAGCACAGAGCTGGGAGTCAGCCCTGAGCACAGAGCCAGGAGTCAGCCCTGAGCACAGAGCCAGGAGTGAGCCTGAGCACAGAGCCAAGAGTCAGCCCTGAGTACAGAGCCAGGAGTCAGCCCTGAGCACAGAGCCAGGAGTCAGCTCTGAGCACAGAACCAGGAGTCAGCCCTGAGCACAGAGCCAGGAGTGAGCCCTGAGCACAGAGCCAGGAGTGAGCCTGAGCACAGAGCCAAGAGTAGCCCTGAGTACAGAGCCAGGAGTCAGCCCTGAGCACAGAGACAAGAGTCAGCCCTGAGCACAGAGCCAGGAGTCAGCCCTGAGCACAGAGCCAGGAGTCAGCCCTGAGCACAGAGCCAGGAGTGAGCCCTGAGCACAGAACCAGGAGTCATCTCTGAGCACAGAGCCAGGAGTCAGCTCTGAGCACTGCCAGTTGTGGCCCCCCAAACCAAAACCAGAACAACCAAAATCCCCTGTGTGGTCTGCCAACGCCTGTATGGCTTGTGTGAGACATTTTCACTTTTAGTTCCATTCCCCCCCCACCCCGACACGGTCCTCAGAGTCTTCTGGGATGTGGATAGGGGTCTCAGCTTTTTGGGTGGTTACACCCAGCAATGCCACCTGCATGGCAAGCCTGGCAAGCTGCTTGTGTCGTATTTGATATGCCAAATACCAGTAACATTTATATTAGGTCATTCCCGTGACCTAATATAATGGTTTGAGGCTCTTTATGTTCCTGGAGCAAGCGGATGCCTTTGGGCTCTACTAGCATGAGACAGGACATATTGAGATGTTACTGGGGCCCGCTCGAGCAAATCGATGATGAACGGGAAGACAGTGATACAGACAGTGACAGACAGCATGAGACAGGACATATGGAGATATTACTGGTGCCCGCTCTAGCAAATAGATGATCAACGGGAAGATAGTGATAGTGACACCCAGCAATGCTCAGAGATTATCCTGGCTCTGCACTCATGAATCGCTCCCTGCAGTGCTGGGGGACCATATAGAGGCTGGGGATCCAACCAGGTCGGCTGTGTTTAAGGCAAATGCCCTCCCCACTGCGCTATTGCTCCGGCCTGGGTCTCAGCTTTGGACACAAGTGCAGTGACGAGGCTTCTGAGCAAGACTGAAGAGCACTTTGGGTGCAGAGCAGTGTGCATCAGGTACATGAACTCCAGGAGATGGAAGAACCCCTCGCTTTCACATGGTTCTCAGCACTGGCACCTCATCTTGCGAGCTGGTTATTTTGTCTGCACTCAGTGTCACTGGTGTAGGAAGAGATTGTTTCTGAGCTAACCTGGCCGAGTATGATAAGCAGAACAACATTTGGTGCCATTTTGTAGCAAGTCTCACTGCAAGGAAGGTCCAGCTTCACCATCTGTGTCTAATTAGAGTATCCCCTGGCTTTTAGATGGTTTATAGACCAGGCAAGACCATTTTACAGAGTGTTTTGCTATTACCTGCATCCCTTAGCTCAAGCTCCAACAACAGTCTCTTCTGCTCCTCAGGACATCTTATGGGACATATTCGTTTCTTTAGGTTTGCATACAGAAAGTGGGAAAAAAATCTAACTTGCAGCCTGACTGTGTATCCAGGCTGGAGACAGTCGCCCCTTGGGAAGCATCTGTCATGCCCGGTTTGGCCACTTCCCTCTCCCTGCTGGGGGAGCCAGGGGTTGAGGGAGGGAGGTTGGTCTAAGAAAGGTGAGAAACCCAAGATTTTGCATCTGATTGATTAGGGGACACTGAGCACCTTGGCAGGGTTTGAAGTTGGCAGTAGTTTGTGGTCCGCCTACTGTCAAGAAGGTTCTGAGGGTAGCCAGTGGGGACGGGTGGGCCTACACCCCATTGCAAGGGGTGGGGAGCACCAGCCGGATGAGGCCCCTGGAGAAGGTGCCGGTCGATGGCTTTTGAGGGAGGTTATTAGCAGGAACTGTTGGAAAGTAGAGAAGCAGCTGTTCCGGGTGGCTGGAAAGAAAGACGGAGAGAAACGAATGAAGAGAGGAGACAGCAAGGCGAAGAAATTGGACAGAGAATAACAGGAAGCAATATGACGAGGAATAGGAAGTGCGGTTGAGAGGAACAGGAAGTGTTGTTGAGGGGAACAGGAAGTGTGGTTGAGAGGAACAGGAAGTGCGGGTGAGAGGAACAGGAAGTGTTGTTGAGGGGAACAGGAAGTGTGGTTGAGAGGAACAGGAAGTGCGGGTGAGAGGAACAGGAAGTGAAGTGGTAAGTGATAAGTGGAACAGAGAGAGATGTGTTTGAAAGATGCTGAAAGCTCACAACCTCGTGGCATCTTGGGGCAATTCTTTGAGAAAGTAAATGATTCTGTTTCGTGCACTTCACCCTCTGTCAGCCACGCTTCTGAGTCTCTGTGATGTTGGTGACCCTGAGTCTACCCAGCCCGACACAGTGCACTGGCGGCTTCTGCCCCTGCTGTCTGCCTGTCCCTTCCCGTCCCTTAGGACACCCTCTGGTGGCGCCCAAGGGTAGCTTTGGCTGACCTGAGCTGGGTTCCTGGGCGGGCCAGTAGAGATGCCGAGTGGGCTGGAGCTCGTACCAGGCCCACACCAGGCCCACACGAGACCCAGGAGCCATCCCCAGCACTGCCTGGAATGACCCCAAACACCGAACCAACAGCATCCCTGACCGGGGATGGAGGTAAGTCTACAGGAGGTGATGATCGCAGAGGACTGTTGTGGGCAGCCAGCAGCCACACTGTAGGCCTCATTCTTCTGAGAAAGAGCAGAAAGTCTCCATTTCACCCCATTGGAGTCCTGTGGCTGGTGTGATGATGGATCAGACACACATCTTTGCTTGTTTCTTTGTTCCTTTGTTTTTGGACCATACCTGATTGTACTCGAGTAGAAGTCATGGATACTCTTCTCCATTGCCTTTCTGGAAGATGTGATAGATCCATCAGGGCGTAGGAGGGCGGTCATCTTGGTCTTATAGTTGGCGAAGGACAGGCAGGCAGTGCAAATGCTTTTCCCGGCTTCTGCTGCATCTTCCAGTATTTCTGCTCTTCTGTCTTTGATGTCTTCTTTTATTGCTTCACTGCACCGTTTAGCAAGCTTGGACATTAGCATTTGGTCTCCTGAGGCTCGCACCTTGCCACGTTGGCAAATGAGCTCGAGAGTTTCTGAAGACAGGCGTCCTTTTGTGTCTTTCTCTCTCTCGGCATTCTTCGCACAATCATGGAGGTGCTGAACCAGTTGGTTGTATTCTTCATCGATGTCGTCAATGGTGGTATCTTCCCATATTGCTGCAATGGTGCCAAAGAGTTCCCAGTTGGTGGTCGTTCTGGGAGTTCTCTTCTTAAACTTTGCAGCCTTTTCTCCCCATTGTGGGAAGTAGAATTTTGCACGAAGGAGACGGTGGTCCGATCCTGTTTGGAATTTTGGGGCTGACAGCAACATTGGTCAGACAAAACCGTTGATTGAAGATGATGTGGTCAATTTCACTGTGGAACTGTCCACCAGGAGATTCCCATGTCCAACGTTTCGCTTCAGCCTTCCGGAACTGTGAGTTCCCATGAATGGTCTTGGTGGACATGATGAACTCAGATAGTCTCTCACCCTGTTCGTTCCATTCTAGGCCATAAGTCCCAATGTGGAGTTCTTCAGCCGATCTTCTTGGTCCTATCTTGTCATTAAAATCACTGACTATGATCTTGTAGAAGGTGTGATCTTTTTTATAGAACTCCTCCAGTTCCATGTAGAATTTCTCAATTTCTACTCAGATCAATTTCTTAACTTGGGTTGGAGCGATAGCCCAGCGGGTAGGGCATTTTCCCTGCACACTGCCGGCCCATGCTGGCCCGGTTCAATCCCCGGTCCCCTGAGCACTGTCAGGAGTGATTCCTGAGTGCAGAGCCAGGAGAAACCCCTGAGCATTGCCGGGTGTAACCCAAAAAGCAAAAAAAAAAATCTTAACTCAATTTCTCAACTTCTACTCAGATCTCTTTGATAGCCACATCCACCTGCCCACATACCAAATTCCGCAGGATGGATATGTCATTCCTAATGTTCTCCCTTCTGAAATCTGACATGCTATCTTGTTGGTAAAGAAGGGAATAGCACCAGACCCAGACAAAGTCAGACCCGAACACCTGAAGAATCTGCCGTCGGTACTCATCAATACACTAGCTAGGCTCTTCACATGCTACCTGTCCGAATGCAAGGTGCCCTCCCAATGGAAAACCAGCAAGACAGTTCTACTGTTCAAGAAGGGAGACATTCACGACATCGGCAACTATCACCCCATCTGCCTGTTGTCCGTCATCTACAAGCTGTTTACAGGAGTCATCCTGAACAGGATTGGTAGAACACTAGATGAAGGACAACCATGCGAGCAAGCAGGCTTCCGGAAAGGATTCAGCACAATCGGTCATATCCACACAGTAACCAAGCTCATTGAGGTTTGTAGGGAGTACAAGATGATGCTCTGTCTCACGTTCTTTTATTTGCAGAAAGCCTTTGATTCTGTGGAGACTGAATCAGTCATCGAAGCCCTAGCCAAACAGGGTGTTCAAACCCAATACATCAAGATCCTTTGTGAGCTGTATTACGGATTCACCACCAGGATCTCACCATTCTACAAGGAAGTGATCATTGATGTCAAAAGAGGGGTTCGGCAGGGCAATACCATTTCACCAAAACTCTTCAGCGCCACCCTTGAGAACATCATGCGACAATTAGAATGGGAAGGAATGGGAGTGAAGATAGATGGTCGGCAACTACACCACCTCCGCGTCGCTGATAACATCATTCTAATAACACCAAACATTAGCCAAGCGGCACAAATGCTGGCTGACTTTGACCAAGAATGTGGAAAGATAGGTCTACAGCTGAATAAATAAATAATAAATAAAACTATGTTTATGAAAAATGAACTAGTTCCTGAGGCCCCATTCACTCTCAATGGAAGAAACATCTCTGAATGCAGCAGTTATGTGTACCTAGGTCGAGAAATCAACATGATGAACGACCTAAAACCTGAGCTGCGCAGGAGGAAGAGAGCAGCATGGAATGCCTTCAAAGGCATTGAAGAAATAGCTAAAAGGACAAAGAACCTCTGGCTCCGGGCACATCTCTTTGACTCCACCGTTCTCCCTGCATTAACATACGCCTCAGAGACCTGGGCCCTACAAAAGCAGGATGAGAATGCTATTCGGGTCTCCCAGAGAGGAATTGAAAGAGCTATGCTTGGAATATCACGCCTCACTCAAGTGAGAGCAGGAATCCGGAGTTCCGACTTCCGTCGCTATTCCAGAATCAGGGACGCTGTCTTGTTTGCCAAGGCATTGAAAATCAGATGGGCTGGACATGTAATGCGATTTGGAGATAACCGCTGGACTAGAGTCATTACCGACTGGATCCCACGGGATGTCAAAAGATCACGTGGCCGCCCACCTACAAGATGGTCAGACTTCCTTGTCAAGACCCTGAAGGAACGGTTTGAGGCTCTTCATATTCCTGAATCAACCAGATGCCATTGGGCTACATTGGCACGTGATAGGGTCTAATGGAAATGTTACTGGCGCCCGCCGAGCAAATCAATGAATAACAAGATTCAAGTGATCAAGTGATCAAGTGACCTGGTGGTACTAAGGGCTTCCTCCCGGCTCTGCTCAGGGACCAACCCTGAGTCTAGTGTACCGGTGCTGGGGTGGAACCCAGGTCAGCTGTGGGCGCAGAAAGTGCCCTCCCTGCTGTGTTAGCGTTCCTGCAGCCTCGCATTGACTTTGGTTGTGCTACTGGGTCTTGCCTTCGGCCTTGGGGTGGGGCCAGGGACTAAATTCAGGGTAGGAGCTCTACCCCTGCGCTGCTCTGGCCCCACAGATGCAGTGGGGAGTGGGTTGGAGAGAGCAAAGAAGTTCGGGAAATCTTTCCATGTGGAGGGAGATATAAGGTGGTGATTTGGCAGAGGACACTGTGTGTGGACACCGCCACTCTGGCCCGGCCAGGCTGCTGTGGCACCGTCGCTTCTCAAGAATGTCCGAGAGGCGCGGGCCTGGCAGCAGGGCAGCGACCCCGGCTTTGCCGTGCAGGGCACGTCTGGGCAGTGGGTTGTGCCCCCTCTGTGCTCAGAAAAGAGGCGCCTTCCTCAAGGGGTGCTGACCCCGCAGGCCCAGAGGCCTCGTTTCTTTGCAGGCGCAGATTCCCGGGGTCTGAGTGGAGGCTTCAGTGATGAGAAGCCAGAGGGGCAGAGCAGCTGCTGGCCCAGCCGTGAGTGAAGCTCCCGTGAGGGACTCGGAGCAAACGCCAGCCGCCTTCAAGCGGCATCTCAGGGAAGAGCCTCTGCATATTCTCCCAGGCTGACCTCTGTGGGAAGCAGGACAATGCAGACAGTGACGGTCATCTATGTCCACGGGCACTCCAAAGTCCACATTCAGGAGCTGATCAGGTGAGCTCAGGTGCCCAGCGGCTGCCTCCCAACTGGGCCGGACATTGCTGATGACCAAGCAGAGGCTCGGGAGAGCCACAGGCTGTATGTTCATCCAAGCAGGGTGTCCAGGGTGCGGACCCCGACATGTAGGGGCCACAGGCGCTGACCACTGGGAACAGGGCGCAGCAGGAGTGTGCTATTGAGGGCTGGCCGGGCTGGCCTGACTTCCGGAGGGCACCCCGCACCCTGGGCAGGACCAGGCGGGTCCCGGTGGACGGGCCGCCTGTGCTGTCCCCAGCCTCTGCCAGCCAGGCACCCGTGGCTCTGTGTCGTGTGACTGAGGGGCAGCCGGTGGATGGCCCATTTGTCTGTGCCCAGTGAGGCTCAGTACTGGTACCAGCGCCCGCGGGAAGCAAACCCAGGCAGAGGCCGAGGGTGGGGTGGGCCTTTACTTCCACCCTAGCGCTCCGAGCTTTCCCTCACTGTCCCCTGCCTCAGGGTCTCCACCCACGCCGGCGAACTGTCCCCTCGGGAACAGGATGTGCTGGGGCTCAAACCTGGGCCTCCCATGCAGAGCCTGTTCCGGGCCATGAGTGACTTCCCAGCCCGATACTTGTTCTGGTAAAGCCTGCGGCGGTCCAGGGCCTGCTGCTGCCGAGCGCCTCTCGGGTGAGGCTGCCGCACGTCCCTCACCAACGCCGCTTCCCTCCGGTTTCCTTGGCAGTGGTCGTGTTGCTTCCTCCCCGGAAGCCTCAGTCACGGATTCTCCCGCCGCTGTACAGGTTATTTTCTTGCTGCAGGGAAGATTCTTCTTGAAAAAACACTGTGCAAATCCCTTGAGGCAGTTCTCAGGGGGTCAGAGAACCAGTCGGCCAGGTGGAGCGGAGGGTCCCTGCAGGACGTCGCCGGGCAGTGCTGGGGTGTGTGCAGTGTCAGGTTCCGGCACACGCTTGGCCAGTGTCCCTGACAGCTGCGCTGTCTCCCAGCCGCACAAACCCCGATTCTTTCTCTAAACTGTTCCTAGATAATGTCTCAGTTTTATAATCGTCCTCCCGGATGAGAGCTGTGCCTCAGTGGGCTGGCACATGCCTGGCCACGCAGGAGGTGCGGGCCAGGTGACCAGCGTGGCATGGGCCCTTCCAGGAGTGACCCTGAAGTGCAGAGCGGAGGGGCCTCCAGGCACCACCAGGGGTGGCTGGGAAAGCAAACAGGGCAGGAGAAAGGAGGACATTTGTCGTCTGGGGCGCTGAGCCCTGAGCCTTGCACCCTGCCAGTCTAGGGAAATGGTTTCCATTCGTTTACTGGACAGGCTTCTTGAGTACCCAGGGGCCCGTCTAGAGTAAACACCAGCTTCCTGATTTGGGCCTCTCAGGGGCCCTCCTTGGCCATCCGTTGCCAACCGAGCAGGTGCTTACTCGCAAGGATTTAAGGCCGAGTGCCCGTTTCGTCTGTCATCCAAGGCCAAGGGGTTGGCGCGTTTGAGCCTGGAGTGTAAAGTACCACTGTACTAGGGGGACGAGGGACACCCAGTGGCTGGTCTAAGGCAGGGGACTCTTTTGTTTTTTGGCTAAAAAAGCTTCTTTTGAAGAAAGCTAAGTAGAGGGAACCTAGTCATTTAATCCTAGGCCTTGTATCAACAGCAACAGCAATAGACATGTTGGAGAGACTCCCATAAACTGGATCACTCTCCCTGTAAAATAATATGGTGACTTGGGGATGAGTGGGGAGAGTGGTTCAATCGTCCCCCACCCCCACCCCAAGCCCTCCACCGGTTGAATAGACTTTAACTCAGTACATTGAAATAATCAGATGTTCAGTCCAACAAATGTTAATCAAGCATCCACAGTGTGCTGACTCAGTCAGGAGAGAAAATTGTACAACTGGTGGGAAGAATCGCAAATGACTGCGCGAAAAGCAGTTCTGACACCCACGGCGTGGAACAACAGTCTCGAGCAGGGCGGCAGGGCTGGGGGTCTCCGAGTGGACGGTGGAGGGTCCAGGTCCCCGGTGGGAGATGTGGCAGGCTGACCCAAAGGGCAAGTCTTCACGGAGGAGCAGGAAGAGCAGAAGGCATGAGGGTCAGCCGTGAGGAAGCGACGGCGTGAGTGGGGGGGGGTGACATGGTCTGTAGGGAGAACCTGCAGGGACCCTTTGCCCTGAGCCTGGAGACGTAGGCCCCCGTCTGGGGCAGAGTTAGGCCCCACACTCTCCGTGTGTTAGAGTTTGCGTCCCCTACCCCAAGCTTTCTGCCAGCTCACGGCCCGTCAGAAGGACGCGATCAGCAGAGCCATCTGCTGTCTGGGTTCTTTTGCTAGAACACAGAGGCCTCGCTGGCGTTTAGGAAAAGGGGCTGATGGTGTTCTTTCTGTCTTAAGCACTCCTTTCCCGAGCTGATTTGTATCATAATTCCAACAGCTGTAGCTAAACGCCCTAAAGTGTAGTGGAGAGCTTCAGTTCTCAAAGTTGTCACTAATATCGATGTGGAGCCACCTTAATCCAAATCTTCTTAGTGCATTTCTGAGTGCTCCTGTGTTATGATCTTTATGGCTTCTCTGTGCATTAATTTTTTGCTGTAATGTCACTAAAATAAATACTCCTGGGTATTTGTATGTTTACAGGTATAGGGTAGGGAAATGCAAGGTAAGAAATCAAGGAAGTCCTCTTCCTGAGTGCAAATTGTATTACAGAACTATAGCAAACAGTATGGTATGGGCGTAAAATCAGACATACAGACCACGTGAGCTTTTAGAAAAGAGAGATCAGACATACAGACCACGTGAGCTTTTAGAAAAGAGAGTCTAGAAATATACCCAAATATTTAAGATCAATGATTTTTATTGATGATATTTCCACTTTATAGTTTTCTTGTTTCTTCTCTCACATCCTCCTGTATTTTATTAGATGTCCATTCCACTGTTACTTTGCTCATTAAACATCTCTACCATTTCATCTCTGAATTCTTTATCAGAGAGACCATGTGGCAGATATTCCCCACTGGGCTTCAGGGGTCCTCTCTTCCTCCACTCAGTGTACTGTGGCTTTACACTGTTTCCCCATGATGCCTGTGATAGTTTGGAGGTGGTTGTTTCCTTTTTTTGGGGTGGGGGTCACACCCAGCAATGCTCAGGAGCTATTCCTGGCTCTGCACTCAGGAATTACTCCTGGTGGTGATCAGGGGACCATATGGGATGCTGGGGATTGAACCTGGGTGATGGCCGCATGCAGGGCAAACGCCTTAACTGCTGGACTATCTCTCCAGCCCCCAGAGGAGGTGGTTGTTTCTTATAGACTATCAGGGTCTATTAGAAAGGAGGACTTGGAAAATTGGGTGGGTGGTGGTCTCTACTTTCCCCATCAAAGATATCCCCTTCCACTCTGGTGTTCCTGTGTGACTGTGTGGGGTTTCTATGCTGGGTCGCATTCTTAGGCTTACAGAGCTTACTGAAGCTTTTCATTAGGGTTGGATTGTTTCTTGCGCTCACTGCTCCTTTGTGGGTTTGGGGGGATGTTGGTTGGAGTCTGGGGTAATGGATCATTGACCCAACACAGTTGGGGTAGCCAGGCTGCCCTGGTGAGAGTTCAGGACAAGAGACCAAAATATGGATCTTATGGCATTTATGGGTAAATTAACTGGTGGCCACATTAGCAGCCGCCTGCTCAGAAAACACCCACCACTGGTCTGACCTGTGGGAGGAACCAAGGATTGGCAGTGTTAAGGGTCAATCAGAGTGTGGTCGAATCCTGCCTCTGGCCTGCTGGCTCGCTTGCAGAAAAATGCTCTCCCACAGAACACTTGTGCAGGAAGGCCTTCTACCAGGTGCCCACACTTGGGAAGCTTCTCCCTGCAGAGCTGTTTGTACAGAGTGTGCCCGAGCTCCCAGCTGCTTGACAAACCATGCCCACCTCTGGTCTGGTTAATGATTTTTTGTTTGTTTTGGATCACACCTGTTGATGCTCAGGGTTTACTCCCTGGCTCTGCACTCAGGAATTACTCCTGGCGGTGCTCGGGGGACCATATGGGATGCCGGGATCGAACCTGGGCCAACATGGGCCGGCCGCGTGCAAGGCAAACGCCCTACCCGCTAGGCTATCGCTCCGGCCCTGGTTAATGATTTTTAAAGACCTGTGTTAACCATGCATGGTGGAGCAAGGCCAGTCTCTTCCATAAACGGTGACAGTAAAATTGCAAAGCCACACAGTTAAACTGGACCCTGACTCCTATCTGACAGAATCAACTCAGTGTGGGTCAGACTTGAAGCCTGGTAGGAGCAGGTGTGGAGCCGTCCTCTCTTGGACTTCTCAGCCATACTTTTTTTTCTCTAAGTAGATTTCTTTCTTTTTTAATTAAAAAAATTTTATTATACCACCATGAGATATACAATTACAAAGATGTTCATAATTGGGTCTCCGCCATAGTGTTCCAGCACCCATCCCTCCACCAGTGCCCCATTCCCATAACACTCCCCTCCCCCACCCCCAGCCTGCCTCTATAACAGGCCTTCTCTCTCTCTCTCCCTCTCTCTCTCTCTCTCCCCCATCTCCGTCTCTGTCTCTGTATTTCTCTCCCTCTCTTCTCTTACACATTGTGACTTGCCTACAGATATTTACGGTTTATCATGTAAGTATGTGTACATTCTATGGTGAGTTCTAGCCTGACATTCCCATTCCCCATCCGTCACCCCAGTTTATTCGCCTACAATGATCATTACAGTGTATATATGTGTAAGATCCTGGGAAGGACCTGGTCCTAAACGTGATTATTATCTAAATCTGTCACACGGCCGTGGAGCAGCTACATGCCAGCGCAGCTGTGGGTCTGGTCTGTCTCTTATCCGGCTTTGCTGGTTGTGTTGGCTGCCTGCTCGCAGCCACCCGCTGGGGCATGGAGATGGAAGGGATGGGGGAGGGATCTCAATCCCCGCCCTAGTCCCTCAGCCATATTTTGGATTTGACACCAAAAGTAAAGACAACAAAGGCAAATTAACTAGTGAATTACATCAAACCCAAACCATTCCGCACAGCCACATTCACAAAAGCAGCCAATGGGTTGAGAGAAATATTTGCAGGCCCCCCAGGAGATAAAAAGTCACTACGTAGAATTATAAGAAGCTCATACAGCTTAGCAGCAGAAATGCAGATAGCTCGACTTTCAGGTGGGCAAAGTATTTCACATGCAGTTTTCTAGGGAAGCCAGTAGGTATGTGAAAAAATTCCCAGCGTCTTTGTATCAGCCATCAGGGAAACGATGCAAATCACAACACAAACCAATAACAAATTGTCGCTGCGAGAATGGCTCTACGCAGGTGAGATGTGACAAAGGTTGGTAGGATGGGGAGAAACGTCCAGGTGCTTCCAGGAGAACTTCCAGGATGTGGAGTACTTCCATAACTTCTAAGTACTCCCAAGTACTTGGGAACTATTGGGAATGTAGATTAGTACAACCACTATGGAAATCTACCCCTCCCCAGTTAAACACAGAGCTCTCATATGGTCGGGCACTCGCACTTCTGAGTTTATAACCAAAGGCACAAGCCACTCTCTCAAAGGCATGTGTGAACAACATGCTTATTTTGGAATTATTTAAAATAGTTAAGCTGGAAATGACCTAATATCCACTAACAGGTGAATGGATAGAGAAAATGGGCCTCAACTGCAGGCGAAAGGATCAGGACATCATTGTGGTATATGAACACCGTGGAATACTACGCAGTTATGATAAAGGACAAAACCAGGTGATTTTCTGAAGCACGATGGAACTAGAGATCGTGCTGAGTGGAGTCAGCCAGCAGGGGAGGGACAGGTACTAATTGAGGGCTCATATGTGGAGCTTAATGATGCATAACAAGGTGGTGACAAAAGGCCACAAATGGGAGAATTATTCCCAGAACAGGCTGAAGGGGGAACTTGGGGACTTTGGTGGAGGAAAGTGAGTGCTCTGGTGATGGTTGTGGTGTTGGGATGAGCTACGTATGAACGCTATTAGACATCACAGCACCTCAATAAAGATAAAAGATTTAAAGAAAAGGAAATGGGCATCGCGCCAGGTCTGCACATGTGCGAATATTGATATACAGGGAATATATTTGCTGTCTATTTAAAAGGGGCATTTGCAGCCCACACAGATGAGCACGATGGGCCTGATGCCAAGAAAATGAACAAACAAAGACATACTTTGTGATACTGCCTTTATGCAGGATCTTACATGGCATTATTTGAAAAACTCACATAATAGTACAGCTGTGGGGCTGGGGTTGCAGCCGCGAGAGTTTGGTTGGAGGATTGAGCCTTCGGGACTCAGATGAACGGGATGTGAGGGGTCCGAGTACCGGCTGATGACTACAAGCAGCAATGCAGCCCTGTGTGCGCCAGATGAGCCGAGAGAGTAACTGTAAATGTCCTCACAACGACAAAGACAAAGAGCCTTAATTACCTGGATTGTGGGAATCATCTCCCATGGGTTTATTATCAAGCCATCACGTTGTACATTATAAATATGTTACGATTTAACCTTTAATTATGGTCAATAAAGCCAGGAAGAATATAGTTCTCCAGACCTAGAGGAGCCACGGCAGCCTCATCCATGCGCACCCTGAGCCGCTCACATACACACTCCAACACGCCATCAGTTAAACGCATTCTCGGGCCCACTGCACTCGGAGTCGGGCAGAAATATCTGCCCCAAGCACTCCTGTGAGAGTTTGCTTCTATACACATGCTGTTACCTCCTCGCCGTTGCTGGAAAGCGGGTTTGCCTTTCTCAGACCTGGAGCAGGGGGCCTGGCCGGTGGGGACACTAGCTGGACCTCTCCGTCCATCTTGCCTGCATGTTGGTGTGATTAGCGAACGGCTTTCAGGAGCTCCCTTCAAAGCCTGTTCACCTGAGGTGCCGCTTTTCCAAACAAAAGAGGGAGCTGCATGTCACTCGCCAGGCTAATAAGATAATCCTCTTTTCATTTTCAAGACTGTAATCTGAGAACAGAAGTTCCCCTTTTCTCCTCTCTGCCAAAAGATTCTGTTATCGTAATCCTATTAAAATGGATTCCCTTTTGCCGACACTGCAATAATGGTATTTATCCTTTTAAGCACCTGGGGAGAAGAGGCATAAAAGATAAGTCTATTAGAAATTTCAAGAGGGAAAAAAAAACATTGCAGAGAGAGAGGAGGTTTGTTAAAACCTCAAACATGAAGAGTGACTAATACTCACAGCAGGAAAGAGCAACGTTAATTCATGAGCTAGGCTTCTGTTTAGCTACGGATGGGGAAAGATGGTGATCTCTCTCTCTCTCTCTCTCTCTCTCTCTCCTCTCACACACACACACACACACACACACACACACACAATCTGAATCAAGTTTCCTGAGCCCCCAAATAGTCACTAGAGCCCCCTGGCATTTTCAACAAGTGACCTTTGATTGGTGCCCATGGCTTTGGCTTTGCTGATATGTCCAGACAGTGGACAAACGGTTAGCTGTGGTCAGTCATGATTAATGACTCAGTGGCCCTGAGAACACTTGCTGCCACTCGGTCTTATTGTCGAGACAGTTTCTTCTCTCTAGCTTGGGCGGAAGCAAGGCTGCTCCTGACACTTTGGGCTTGACGCAGGGCGGGGCCGGGGGGGAGGTGTCCCCTTCCCTTCTCTGGCTTCCAGACCAGCCAGTAGAATTCAACGTTGGCTCTCTGGTCCTGACCTCCGCCTCGACCTGTGGGGCTGGCATGGGTTCAGATTCAGACAGGGCCTTTCCAGTCCACGTTACCAGGCGCTGCTCTGGCAGCTGTCTGGGAACTTGGGTTCTAGCCATGGACCAGATCACGTTTTCTGCCACTGTCCATGATGACAGACTCTGTCCAGCCTCCAGGGCTGTTGAGGGGCGACGGAAAGAAACTCAGCAGATTCCCTCCCGGCCGGCTCTCGCCTCCCTCCTTCCCCTCCTCTCCCCTCCCCTTCCCCCTCATCTCCCTCTTCTCCTCCTCATTCCCCCCCCCCCATTTGTGTTTCCTGGAGCCCTCCCCCCCCCAGGGTCCTGCAATCAGAAAACCATCAAACCCATTATCCGTGATTACAAAAGACAGCATGAACTAGAATTATTGCAACTTTAGAGAAAGTCCCATTATTGATAGCATGCTTATTAACTCAGTGGGAGGGACACTTAATTAAGAGACAGTGGGGGGCTGCTTTGGGGGGGTTTCTGAACAACACGTGCCACAGATTTGTTGCGAAGTGCAATAAATGCTTCTCATTTAGCCCTGCACTTTGTGCTTATTTATGTGACAAATGGGGCACTTTGATCTCCCTGAGGCTCTGCACCCTGTGTGTGAAAACAGGTTGGAAGGGAGGTAGAGAGGCTTAGTGCTTTGGTTTCCCAATTGCCACTTTATGAATCTGAAAAACAACTTAAGATTTCTTCTTAATTCACAGTCCCGTGAGAAGAGCGGGTCTGTCTCACGACCAAAGGTTCCTGGGACCCTAAACTGAGATGGTCAGAATCTCAACAAAACAATGTTCATGAAAAACAAACTAGTTCCAGAGGCCCCATTCACTCTCAATGGAACAAACATCTCTGAATGCAGCAGTTATGTGTACCTAGGTCGAGAAATCAACATGATGAACGACCTAAAACCTGAGCTGCGCAGGAGGAAAAGAGCGGCATGGAATGCCTTCAAAGGCATGGAAGAAATAGCTAAAAGGACAAAGAACCTCCGGCTCTGGGCACATCTCTTTGACTCCACCATTCTCCCTGCATTAACATATGCCTCAGAGACCTGGGCCCTACGAAAGCAGGATGAGAATGCTATTCGGGTCTCCCAGAGAGGAATCAAAAGAGCTATACTTGGAATATCACGCCTCACTCAAGTGAAAGAAGGAATCCGGAGTTCCGACCTCCATCGACGATCCAGAGTCAGGGACACTGTCTCGCTTGCCAAGTTGTCGAAAATCAGATGGGCTGGACATGTAATATGATTTGGAGATGACCACTGGACTAGAGCCATTACCGACTGGATCCCACGGGATGTCAAAAGATCACGTGACCGCCCACCTACAAGATGGTCGGTCAGACTCCTTCGTCAAGATCCTGAACAAATGGTGTGAGTGAGGCTCTTTGTATTCCTGGAGCAAGCAAATGCCATTGGGCTACACTGGCACGTGGTAGGGTCCAATGGAAATGTAACTGGTGCCCGCTCGAGCAAATCGATGAATAACAGGATTCAAGTGATCAAGCGATCAAGGGTCCACCAGTCACTTCCCGATGGCTCTTGCGCCCTTCCCAGGAGGCTCTGCATGCAGCATCCTGGGCACTGCTGGGAGCCAGTGGGGAGCTTGGAGCTTGATGTTCAAGCGCTTGGTGGGGTGCAGGTGACCCCCTGCGTGTGGCCCGGGTGCTGCTGACAGACGGTGTGGGGGGACACGGGGACGTGCGGGGAGCCGCTCATCCCATCGCATTTCTGACAGAGGCAGAGGGCTTTGTTTTGCTTTTGTAGTGGAATCATGTTTCTCCCGGGAAGGCTTTTCACAGAAACTCCCCTCCCTCCCACTGCACGCCTGCCCCGTTGTTCCTAAGGGATCTACCATCCCGGCTCTGTGGGTGCTGGAGCGCAGGAACCACTTTTCTTCTTCTTTAAAAGTCATTAACCCGAGCCCCACCAGGAGTGACCCTGAGTACAGAGCCAGGCGTGGAGTCCGAGCACAGCTGGGCGTGGTCTAAGAAGCCAAACCATGAGTGGGAAAGGGGGAGCGGGACTCAGCGCACGTGGCTGGCAGGTGCAAGCCTGCTCTGGGTCCCCTGCGTCAGCAAAGGCCTCAGCACGGCAGGGTGCAGCCTGGCGGCCCCAAGCATCCTCGGAACTACGCACTCCCCCCTCGCCCCAAGGGATAAATAACCCCCCAAGTAGCTGCAGCTTCTCTGCCTGGTCTTTCTGGAAGGCACCATCAGGCCCTGCGGGCTGCGGTAGGTGCCTTACCCAAGGCTCTCGGGGAAGCAGCCGTGGGGCTGCTGCGGGGGGAAGGACTGGGCGAAGCCTCGCCCAGGACTGCAAAGCCTGCCCAGGCCAGCGTCAGTCCAGTTTGGGGGCTGCGGACTCCGGCAGCCCCTGCACCGCCTGTGTTTCTCCTCCTTCCGGCAGAGCTGTTGGTTCTCGCCTGCCTCGGGAAGAAGAGCGCCAATTGCCTCTTTGATGTCTCATTGCAGCAGCCACTTTGCCCTTCTCCCAGGGAGAGAGGAACCAGATCTCTGTGCTCCTGTGCTACGCAGATCAACCATGTTTGTACGTATGAGACCTGTGCCACTATGTTCCGCAGATAATCACACTATGTCTGAACTAGGTTCATACGTATGAGAGCATATGAGAACTATGTAGCTCTGTGTATGCTGCTGGCCTATGAGGCCCAGACACAGCCTGTGTCATTGGCATCCCCCTCAGAGACGGGCCGGAAGCATCACGTCAGACGCTTCAGACTTGTTGACTGAGCCCCAGGCGTCAGGCCGGCGGTCTGGGCCTCGCTTCCTCACCATGGGCGCCTCTCCTGGAACAAGAGAGAAAAGCCGCTGTCCTCCCCCCAGCGTCCACAGCCAGGCCCTGGCTAGGGCAGGTGTCGTGATGGATTAGTGGACCCTCACCCTGCCCCAATCACCCCGGAAGTGGCTTGTCAAGGCTCCCCTGGAGTGATAGTGGGACAGTGACTGTGCGTTTGGTCCCTGCAGGAGCCGCTGAGCCGCTGACTCAGATATTTCCTCATCCTGGATGTGGGTCTGGAGGACAGAAAGGCCACCTGCGAGGGGAGTGTCCAGCCCTGCTCCCTATCAGGAGGACAGAAAGGCCACCTGCAAGGGGAGTGTCCAGCCCTGCTCCCTATCAGGAGGACAGAAAGGCCATCATGAGGGGAGTGTCCAGCCCTGCTCCTTATCAGGAGGACAGAAAGGCCACCTGCAAGGGGAGTGTCCAGCTACTGCTCCTCAGAGCTCCAACATGGCCCCCTCTCCGTCCCTGTCTTCTCAGCATCTGGCCGGCGGTGAGGTCACCTTCTGGCCCTCTCATTGGTGCCATCCAGGCTGGCGGGAAGTCCAGCGCCTTCAAGTCACGGCCACTGACCTGGGAGCAAAGAGCGGATTGATTAATTCCAGGGTGTTGTCATGGCAACTCCCTCCAGTGTGGACAGAACAGGGATGGGGAAGTGAAGGGTCAGCTGTAAGATGAGGAAGTACGGGGCTTCTGGTGCCCCGTGCCTGGTGGTACGGGGAGGTGAAGGGTCAGCGAGACCTTCCTGAGGGTCAGGGAGTTGTTCCTGGGGCGGAGGGTGGACCTGCCTCACCGCTGAGCTGTAGGCGGGTAGGAAACCGCTGCCTCCCATCACCAGGTCACTTGCTGTCTCTACTGGCCGGAGAGGCTCGCACCCAGCCCAGGTCAGCATCAGCTCCGGCGCAGAGGTCGGGCTAACTTGGGCCCGGGGTGCTGTGTGCAAGGTCCGTGCCCTCGCTGCTGTCCTGTCACTCGGCCTGACCCTGTAGCTGGCCAGTGACATTCGCTCCTCACAGACAGGTGCATTGTTCCATCATAGGCCTGGGCAAGGGGGACACCAGGGGTCTTCTCTGCCTCTTTACTCGCCGCCTTCTGGGCCTGGCCTGTGGGCATTACGCGGGTGACCCAACCTCAAAGAGGAAGGGCGGAACTGCTGGGGTGACGTCCTAGAGTGACCCCGCCGCCAGCATCCCCACGGTCTCCTGGACTCTTCACCCCCATCAGGGTCCGCCCATACTTGTGTTTGTGTGGGTTGGTGTGGGGGCTCCCAGTGGTGCTCAGGAGGCCTGGGCCCATCCTCCCGTGGTTCCGTGCCGGGTCCCAAGGGTGCAGTGCTGTCCTGGCTGTCCAGCTGGCGACACGGGCCATGCGGTGCTGGCCAGGGGACTGTGGTAGGCGCAGAGACCCGAAACCACATCAGCGGCTGCCAGGCATGTGCCCTGAGCACCGTCCTGTCCCTGGCATCTCTTGGAGGAGGCAGAAATGGACTAGATACAGCCGGGGAGCTGCTGAGTTCAGGGGCGCGGGTGGTGGTGCGCGGGAAGCAAGGGCCGCCCCACTTAGTGCCCTGTGGGGACCTGAGCCCAGGCAGGGCCCTGAAGCGCTGGGTGCCCTGGGCATGGCTGGGCCCAGAAGGCAGATTCTGGACCCAGGGAAAGAGCAGCTCTGGGCCGCCCCAGCCCCGCCCCAGGGCTACTGGAAGGAGCAGGAAGACAGTGGCCGGCTTTGGGCTTTGGGCTCCAGCAGTGGCCCACTCTCACGGGCCACACAGCAGCCGGAAGGACAGCGCGCCTGGGCCTGGGGCTCTGGTTGGTTTTTCAGGTCCTCCCCGTGCGCTTGGAGGATTCCACGTCGTGCTGGGGTGGAAGCAGGGTCGGGGTCGTGGCAGGGCCGGCGCCTTCCCCCGCGTGGCCTCTCTGAGCCCCTTCACAGCCTCCAGCACTGTTGTCACCTGTGTGTACACGTGTGTGAGAATATGAGTGTGCATGTGTATGTACACGAGTGTGAGTCTCCTGTGTGTGAATGTGTGTGGACCGTGTATGTGAGTATGTGTGTGCATTGTGAGTATGTGCATTGAGTGTGCTTGTGTGTGCATGAATGTGTGTCAGTGAGTACAAGTGTGTGGTGTGCACACAATTGTGTGTGAGTGTATGTGTATGAAAGTGTGTGGGTGTGTATGGAGTGTAAATGTGTATATGAGTTGTGTGAATGTGTGTGAATGCACGTGTGTGTGCATGTGTGAGTGTGTGTGGCCTTTCAGAGCAGGGAAGCGTGCTGGAGGCAGCAGCCGGCTTCTCTGCTCTGTGCGAGCAGCCATCTCTGCGGAACCCTCCTGAGCACTGTCTGGGAGTTGGCAGCTCTGTGTCCTGGGGTCTCGGCGGAAGTGCTGGACATCGGGAAAGACAGATGAGAAAGGAGGGGCGGGCTGTGGCTGAGGAAGGCAGGTCTCCCCCGTCTGCTGTGTGGACTGGACGTGCCTCCCAGGTAATTACAGTCCAGGGTGAGCCGATGACGGATGGGTCCATTTGTCCAAAGCAGCGTCTTTCTAAGCGGCTCCCTGAAATTCATGAGGACAATATTCCTGTCTCGCCCATGTGTGCCCCCAATTCCAGAGACCATCTTTATCATCTTCATTAACTACAAGTTTTATAAAGGCTCCTGGCCAGAAGACACCTGGGCCAGGGAGCAAACATTTATCTTATGCACCGTGAGTAATGAGCCGCCTATTAGCAGGACAGATAAAGCCTCGGGGGGCTTAGCTTCAACCCATGCCCGGAGGGGGCCGGGGAGCCCTTCCCTCCTGTCCTGCATGCAAATGCCCCATTAGCAGATTCTCCATTCTGCACCCCTCACCAGGCTCCTGCCTGGATGGGGAGTGTGGCAGCGGGACCCAGCACCTTTGTGGTTGTCAAGGGGAAGCCTGAGAAGCCCCAAACCCGTCCCTGGCCTGTGCTTTGGAGGCCCCCAGCTTGGCCCTGAGACAGAGCCGGAGAGCTGGGAGGGGATGCTTGCCTCAGGCACCTCCACCAGAAAGCACATTTCCCTGCTCTGAAAGGCCACACACACACACACACACACACACACACACACACACACACACACACACACACACACACACATCACACTCACACTGCTCACACGCACATGCTCTGCCCCTGGGCTGAGGCTCAGGCTGGGCTGGGGGCTTCCGTGACCCCGTCTCAAACCAAACCTTTGCTTCCGTCTGGGCATTTGCACACCCGCAGGAGCATGTTGGGAGCAGCCCAGGCTCTGCCCCAGGGCTCCGGCTCCCGACTCCTGTGCAGGAAATAACCCCAGAGCCAGAGAAATAAAGGACCTGAAGCACCAGGAGGAGACGTAGAGCCAGGCGGTCCCCGCAGGCCTTCCCAGCTCTGTCCTGTCGCCACAGGGTGGGTGGTCGGCAGCTGCGTGTGCGCAGGTTTCCTAAGAGGGTTTGGTGGTTTCTCAAGGCACCCCCACCCCCCATCCTAACCATGTGTGAGCCTTCCTGGGGTTTCCATGGCAACTGTAAACCCAGGTCCTGGCAGGTACAGTGTGTTATAAGGAGTGTACCGGGGCTGCAGGTGAGCCCTGGTTCTAACTGCTCTGAGGCCTGACCTGCCCTCCTCAGCTCACAACTGTCACTCATTGACCAGTAGCAGAAATGCGCCCGGCCTCCATGCTGGGACAACAAGCAGATGAAGGATGGAAAGGGGAGGGTGGGTGCGGCCTGGGGCGGCAACACCAGCCGCTCTGGTCCTGCACAAGCTTGTGAGTCTGCCCTGTTAGGAAAGTGATCTTACTAAGTAATATGTGATGAGTAAGTAAGTGATCGGATCTGTGTAAGAGATGGTGCGGCCGCTGAGCCCTGCAGTCCGGCACGGGGACCCTCTCTACAGAGGCAGGGTCTCTTGATCCCCTTCCGCATTGGGGCCAGATGTCTCAGCAGGGCTGGTGGGACTGAAACATTGTCCTTGGAGAAATCACGGTGATGGCCCATCCCACAGTGCCGCTTGAACGTGCTGCCTGCCCGGTAAGATGTCACGTGGTTGACACTGAGTCGTGCTGAGAGCTTGTTTGAAGCATTGGTCTGACCTGGCATCTGTTCCAGCCAGGTGCGAGGGACAGGCCAGCAGCCAGATCAGACAGCCGGTCTGGGACCTTGGATCAAAGAGAGGAGGCAAGCCATGGTACTCGGGGCCACAGAACGGGGCAGACGCTGGGGGAGGCTTGAGGGGTGCGTGAGTCAGTGGGCGGGAGAAAGCCAGCAACCAAGCGGCTCGCCTGAATGGGGCCAGTGGCTCTGGGCTACTCGGCACTGGCTTGCAGACCTTCAGCATTTGGGGTGGGGGCTATTGACCCAGTGTGGAAAAACTTGATAAATCAGCTGTTTGGGTGTGAGCTGCCCTAATCAAGCATTAGGGCCCTGCCTGGAGGGGATTGTTTGCTCTCTCTAGGACTATCAGCTAGACCTGGTGGGGTCCCCACACAGGACCACCCAGGTGTGCAAGTGTGAAAGGAGGAGCAGCTGGCCAGGAGTGTTTAGGATTTGTCGTGTGTTAGCAGAGCTGCTGGTGGTGTCAGGAGCAGGTCAGAGGCGCCACTGTCTTTGGGAACCCTGAGTGTTAAGGCTTTAAAATAAATGGAGGAGGAAGAGGAGGAGGAGCTGCCCTGTGCCCCCCAGGTCCCAAGGCCCCAGGCTCAAGGGGACTCCTAAGGATTCCATAGCCTTAACAGTCCTTGGGGGGGTCAGGGGGTGACCATGGCAGCAGATGACGGGGCCTAGCTGAGTCCCCGGCAGTACTCTCTGTCCCTTAGGGCCCCTGACCTGTGCGAGGCCAACACCTTCCCCTGACCCATCACGGAGTAAAGAGCAAGGTCAGAGTCTTTTGCTGCTCCTCTGCAGGAGCTTCTCTCAAGGTCCTCTGGCTCTCTCCCGGTGGGTTCTCCTGCAGGCTCCTCTCATCAGGGCTTCCTCCCGGACATCTTTGTTCAGGGCATCATCTTTCAGGTCCTCCCCGAGGACCTATCCTCAGTTCTTCTGTTCAGGGCTTTTCTCTTCAGGGCTTCTTTTCTCTAGATTTCTCAGCTATGTCCCTTCTCTGGACTCCTCAGCATCTTTTTTTTTCTTATGATACATTGTTTCATCCTGTTGCCTCTGTTTCCTGTTTCTCTAAGTCCCTATTTCCCGAGTTCCATCATGTGGTCCTATTGCCCTATTGCCCTGTTGCCCTGTTGCCCTGTGTCCCTGTAGCTTTGGTGCCAGCCCTCGGCTCAGGCACAGGCCTTGTGTCTCTGGTGCTGGCCTTCCGGCCTAGGAGCAGCTTCTCCTCCCTGGTGCTGGCCAGATATCTGACTCAGGCACCAAGGTCCCATGGCCCAGGTGCTGGCCTTATGGTCTAGACACCAGGGGCCTCTCTGTCAGAAGCCCCTGGATGCTCTCCTAGGGCCTCTAGGGCCTCTATAGTCGGGCCAGTTTCAGAACCCTGGCCTCAAATGTCTTAACAGTTTTTTTTTTTTTTTTTTTTTGCTTTTTGGGTCACACCCGGCAATGCTCAGGGTTTCTCCTGGTTCTGCACTCAGGAATTACTCGTGGCAGTGCTCAGGGGACCATATGGGATGCCAGAGATCGAACCCGCTAGACTATCGCCTCCGGCCCCCGTCTTAACAGTTTTTTGAACTATAGATTACTGTCTCTTTAAGAGACCTTTGCGAGGCGAGTACTGTGCCTTTAAGAGGGGATTCCCACACCTGAGTTTCATTTTCTGTGTTTATTTGTTCTTGGCTTTTGAGCCACAGCTGCCAGTTCTCAGGGATCACTTGAAGGACCATATGGGAGGACTGTGAACCCACCTGCAGGCCCTGAGCCTCAGCCTGGGTTTCCTCACAGCCTGCTCTTGGGCCACCTCAGGATGATATCATGCGCCATTAAGGAGCTGCTAATATTAGCTCCTGTTCCACTAATAGCGTGCCACCACCCTGTCACCCTCCCAGGCACAGCAGAGTCACCTCCCTGTTCTCTCCTAGACGTCCGCCAAGTATCAGCAGAAAGGAGTGAGTTAGTCACTTCACAACCCGTTCTGAAGACAGCGTTTGCTGAGGCGCACAGCTCAGACAACTCTTCATGGTCCCTTTTCTTCCTTTACTACGTATCTTTATTTTATTTTTTCCTACATTTTAATGATCTTATTATTTTTATTTTCAAGTGCTTGAGTGTTTCTCCATTTCTGTTTGGTATTAATTTCCATTTTCAAAGCACTTTGGTCAGAGAGGAAGGTTGAGAGCCTTCCTCTCAAGTGGTCCATCAAAATAGTGGAAACAGTAATGTCCTTAATCCACTGCATTCCACGATGCAGGAAAGTTTGGCGGGAGGGAGAGATAGAGACGAGAGAAAAGAACCCGCCAAGTAGTTGAGGTGTGGGGGGGGGAGGGAGGTGGGGACATTGGTGATGGAGATGGGTTTGGGTGGAGGCATGGGTGTTGGAACACTGTAGAACCAAAACTCTACATGAGCATCTTGCAATTGTACGTCTAACATGGTGTAATAAAATTTTGGGGAAAAAATAAAAAAAAAACAATTATATCCCTCATTCCCATGACCTGAAGGATTGGTTTGAGGCTCTATGTGTTCCTGGAGCAAGCAGATGCCCTTGGCTACACTAGCATGTGACAGGACACATGGAGATGTTACTGGTGCCCTTTCGAGCAAATCGATGAACATCGGGAAGACAGTGACAAGTGACAAGACATGCCATTGTTTCCCCTCACCTGCCCCTATGTTCTCGGGCACTCAGGTTGCTTCCAGATTTTAACTGCTGTGGTAGTGTTGCAATGAACATCGTGCACAATGTTATTCTTTTCTGAATAATATTTTTGGGCCCTTGGGGTAGATGCCAAGATGTGGAATCGCGGGTCAGACAGAAGCTCATTCCCAGTTTTTTTAGGAATACCCATATTTAGTTTTCCACAATGGTGGGCCAGTTGGCATTTCCCCAGCAGGGAATGAGGGTCCCTTTTTCTCCACATCCACGCCAACACTGGTTGTTTTTCTGTTCTTTGTGATGAATGCTTTCTCCCTGGTGTGAGATGAGAGCTCATTGTTGTTTGGAATCGCATCTCCCTGATGATGAGTCACGCAGGGCATTTTTTCACATGCCTTCTGGCCATCTGTATGTCTTCTTAGAGGAACTTTCTGTTCATCTTTTTCCCTACCCCACCCCCGTTTTTTATGGGGTTGGTTGCTTTTTTTTCTCATAAAGTTCTATCAGTGCTTTATATATCTTGAATATCAACTTTTATCAGCAGATTAACGATAGAAAAATATTTTTCCTCAGTCGCCTATGGGGTATCTTTTTACTCTGTTCATTGCCCAACACCTACATTTTTAAATTGGAATTTAAGTCACAACACATTTCGATGTGACCAGCTCTCCTTTGAATGAACGAACTGTGGCAGGAGGAAAAATAATTTATTCAACAATCATCTCCCTTAGCAGGTACACACACATGTACACACGCACACCCACACACAAATAAACTAAAAGCCCCATGGAGAAGTGGAGAGGGGGCTAATGCGTGGAGGTCAGCCGGCTGACCAGAGGCCGGCTAGTTTCCTGTGGAGTGGACGGTGCCCTGTTGCCGGCTCAGCATTCTTTAACTCCTGTGGCAGAGCATGGGGCATTTGCTCACCTACACATCTCTAAGATTAAAGTCCCTTAACACAGGTAAAACTAGAAGAACTCATACTCCTAAACATACATACAGCTCACAGTGGGCTGTGAGAATATTTCAAACAGCCGCCGACTGGGAGGAATATTTCAAACAACCGCAGTCTGGAAGAATGTTTTCAACAATCGTGACTAGATGCAAAGGAAGATGCTGAGGACCCCCCGAGCACCGCCAGGAGTAATTCCTGAGTGCAGAGCCAGGAGTAACCCCTGAGCATTGCCGGGTGTGACCCAAAAAAAAAAAAAAAGATGCTGAGGACAGAACAGTGTGGTGAGTGACTCCAACACTCACTGCTGGGGCCATTAACCAGAAAAACACCTGCAGGCTACGATGGCTGTGAAGGAGGAAGTAGAAGGACAGGCTAGGAGGCACCCAAGGGCTCTCTGCTCCCAGCAGTTGAGTCCATGTTCTTCTCTATCGCACACGGACATGGCCCTAGTTGACCACATATTCCCACAGTGACGGGATAGACACAATGTAACAAACATTGTAGGTATCTAGCCTCTCAGATGTGCGCCATAAAGAAACATTGTAGGTGACTAACAAAGTCAGATGTGCGGTATAAAGAAATAACTATAAAGTAAAGTTTACTTTACTTTATAACTTTAGTATTTCTTTATACAGTATAAAGAAATACTGTATTCATCTAACAAACTCTCAGATGTCTCAAAGAAACTTCATAAGCATCTAACAAACCCTCAGATGGGCTCATAAAGAAAACATGGTAGGTATCTAACAAGCTCAAATTCCGCATAAGGAAACATTGTAGGTGTCCCAGAGTGCCTGTCAGGGGCGCCCAGTGATAGCACAGCAGGGAGAGCGTCTTGCCTTGCGTGCAACGGCCTGAGTTCAATCTGCAGCATCCCATATGGTCCCCCCGAGCACCACTAGGAGTAATTCCTGAGTGTAGAGCCAGGAGTAACCCCTGAGCATTGCTGGGTGCAACCCGAAAAGAAAAAAAGGGGGGGCTGTCAGTAGGAAGCTTACCTGGGAGCCGGAGTGGGGAGACAGGGGTACTGGGTGGAGAGGACCGTGTTTGAGATCTTAGACGCATAAACCCTGCACTGACAGGTCTGCAAGCGGTGCCTACAACCAAACTTTTTCACGTCTGAAGGCCCTGATTCCAGCCATGACAGTGAAAACCTGCCACACACCGAGATGCGCCTTGAGCCCTTCCTTCTCCACACAGCCAGCTCGAGCTGGGGCTCCCCCTGTTTAGCAGGGTGGTGCCGTGCAAGGGTCTTGGTGAGCACAGAGATCGGACGCCCCTTGGAAGAGCCGAGGAGTGGGTTCCGGGTGCTATGCAAGGCTCAGGGGAGGGGGCAAGGCTGCATCTTCATGGCCTTCAGCTCTTGCTCTGCGCCAACCTCCTGACCCGAGCCCCCTGTGGACAATTGTGGAGCAGCTCGGCAGCGTCCCAGGCCTCCAGATGTCCGGGAGCACCTCAGGGCAAAGCTGAGACCATCATTTCAAACCGTGGTTCTCACACCAGCACATGTGTGTGAGGAAGACATTGCGTGGCCAGGGCAAATGGCTGCCCCCCAGGCTGTCCCCTCCCTTGCTCTCTGACCTGCCCGGGCCCCTGTGTTTCTCCTCTGGCTTCATGGATGGTTGTCCATGGAGACCGTCATGTCCAGACCCTGCCTGAAGTGTGGCACCTCTGCTGAGACCACAGCTTTGCCACACTGGTGGAAACACCGAGACACACATCGGGCAGAATCGGCACCGCCCACTGACCTGCTGGTTCTACTTGGGGCTCCTGGGTCTCAGCAGAAAGCTCTGAGTGGAAGTCACAGAACTGGCTGGTTTTCAGAGTGGTCCAGGGGTTGGTGGCTGAGTGTCTCAGGGACAGTTGGTGTTGACTAGATCACGGTGCAGCCCACCAGGGGCAGTTGAGAGTGTCCGAGAGACAGGCGGGGCAGTGTCGGTAATCAGCTGTGCTGGCTAGAGCACTGTGTTCCCCCGACAGTATCGGGAGCAGGATTCCCTTCTGCCCAAGGGACCGACAGCCAGCGACCGGATGAAGACTCATGAATTCAGCAAAGTTTCCAGAAAGCTTTACTCACATAAGTTCTGGTATTAAAATCCAAGGTCAGGAAAACCCTGAACTTCCAATTCCTAGCTGGACCCACACCACGTGCTTGGCTCAGGTAAAATGACTGCTGGACTCTGAACCATGTGCTCCAGCCAGAGGTCAGACACAAACTGGAAGGAGATGGCGGGAAAAGGCCCCCTTCTCCTTCCTCCATACATCTTTTATTGTCAGAAGCCTGTCAAGGACTTCCAGAGCAGCCCATAGTGGGCTGGGCTCTCTAAGGACAAAGCCAGGTGTATTCTTTAAGAGCTCAGGGCCTGCCTCTCTACATGGGCCCAAAAGACCATATAGAAATGTAAATCTATTTACAGGTGAGCCCCTGGCCCAAGCTTAACAACGCTGATATGCCAGAGCTGATTTCCTGTTATACGAAGCTCCCTTGCCAAGTGGGGAGGGGTCACATCTCTGAACCAGGAAGCAGTTCAGGATATAATTTATAGATGAAAGCATCATATTTCATTTCATGAATATTCAGCTAGCCAATTCCAGCAAATCTCTACACCTCCACAAGGGTCCATAATCCTTCAGAATAACTTGCTTACTTTGCCTAAGGAATTATTGGTCATGTCCACTGGCCAAGGGGCAGGCTTGGGTGGCTCTTTGAACTAGCAGGACTGATTGCATTATGGTTGACCCAGACAGTGCCAAGTGTTCTCTTGGAATAACTACACGTGTGTCCCCTGTGGGGTAAAAGAGAATTGCACTGGAGCTAGCCCTAGACTCATGATCCGAATATTTTGCCATATAAAGTTGTGAAATCAGCCCAATTCTGCCCACGCTCCATTGTGTTTGCTAAGGCGGGAATCAGCTCTTCGCATCTGCTAAATGTACAGAAGCCTCGAGCTCATTACGGCGTGTCCCCACAGGGTAAGGCGTTGACCTTGCTCCAGCTGGTCCCCAGCACTGCATATGGCCACCAACCACAGCCAGGAGGCAACTCTGAGAGCTACCAGGTGTGGCCCCAATTCCCAAAATGTCTAAACAGGGAGCAGGACTCTGGGAGAGCAAGTGCCTTGTATGTGTGAATCCCTGAGTCAGTCCACAGACACACACACACACATGCACACACAACACATGTGCACACATACATGCACACGCATGTACATGCTCACACGCACACACATGCACATATATAAATGCAGCTTTGTGAGGCCTGTGGAAGGGTGGGGGGGAGCCCTGGGTTTGAGCCCTCTCCTTGCCCTAAAAGGCACCAACCATACCCCTCCCATTGTGCAAATGAGAGCCTAGGAAGAAAATGCCAGAAGGAAAGAACCCAACAGTAAACGTTACCTCCGAGTTAATGAGCCCGGGATGCGTTTTTTGTAGTTCCGGGATACTCTGAGCGTGCCTGTCAACGCCATCATGACAACCCCATTGCACATACCACCTGTTCGCCACTTCCCTTCGTCACAACGCGCTGTCTGGGTTTGAAGTAAGATTCGGAGACTTTCGCCTTGGCCTGCAGGTCCCGTCACCGCCTTCCCGAGTGACAGCTGTGTCTTCTCTCCTGGGGACCTTCTGGGAGGGAGATGCTCACTGCTTTGGGGGGTGGCAGGGAGGCTGAGGGGTCAGGCAGCCCATGAGGGCCCATGGCTGGGCAGTGGATTGCCTCATTTCGGTCAGAAGTGAGGTGTCCACACAGTCCTGTTTGCTTCTGGTGGCGCTGGCTAAAGGATTTGCAGAAAAGTAAAATTCTCTCTGGCTCTGTTCAGGCTCACTGGCTGACGTCGCTCTCTGTGTCGCCATGGAAGACAGAGCCCAGGGTGTTAACAGACAGTGGTGTCACAGGCCTGAGGCCGAGACAGCTGGGCCTGTCTACCTGTAGACCCTCTCTGCAGCCTCTTCTGGCCATGGGCAGACTGTCTGCGGGATGGACCCTACGATTCAAATTGGCAGACGTGTCTGTTTCGAGCTGGGTTTTTAGGTATTCATTAATGCACTTCTTTTTTTCTTTAATTAAAAAAGTATGTATTTGTTTATTTGTTTGTTTTGGGGGCCACACCCAGCGATGTTCAGGGCTCGCTCCTGGTGGTGCTCAGAGCAGCCTGTGGGGTGCCGGGGATGGAACCGGGCCAGTCGTGGGCAAGGCCTGTATGCGCCGCTGTACTATCGCACGACCCTTTTCTTGCTTTAAAAACAAATGATGCCGCCATTTTTTAAAATCTGGTTTCTTTCCCAAGCCGTTGACACAGTGTTCAAAAAATAAAATGTCCTTTGAAAGTTTTTCCTCCTTGAACTCAGCATGGTTTTGAAACTTAAACCAGAGTATTTTCTGCTTTTGGGGAAGGTACACGCTTCATGTCGCTGCTGGGTTCTCTAATGGAAACACGCAGGTTTGCAAGTGTCTATGTCCGCACTGACTCAAGCTCCCTGCTCTCTCTCTCTCTCTCTCTCTCTCTCTCTCTCTCTCTCTCTCTCTCTCTCTCTTTCTGTGTGTGTGTGTGTGTGCTTGCTTTGTGGTGCCAGGGTTACACTGTAGCTCCCCTGCTTTCTGGGGAGAGGAGGGTGTTTGGCTTGCGTGCTCAAAGCTTACTCCTGGCCTTGTGCTCAGGTATCACTCCTGGCAGAGCTCCAGGAACCATAAATAGTGCCAGGGATGGAACCTGGGCACCCACAGGCAGGGCCGGTGCCCTCTGCCTCTTCCCCTCTCGCTCTGCCTTGACAACAGAGCCGCCGTGAGGTCTTTGTTCTCTTTCATAAGGATTCTCTGCTGCTGCGTGAAACGGGCTGTTTTGCCTTGCAGTTCAGTCTTCTCACCTGTATTTCTCTTAGAACCCTCAGCCACTCACCTGAGGTTGTTTGTTTCTTCAAAGCCAGTAACTGTACTTCTCACTTGTGAAATTATTTGGGGGGGGTTACTCTGAAGCAGTGCTGGGGGCTGCAGACAGCAGGGCTGACCGGGCAGTGCTCAGGCGACGGCAGTGCCGGGAGCCTCGACCAAGCCGGGTTTGTGCTCTGGTATCAGAGGGCACCTGATACCCTCCGGTTCTGAGTCTAAGTAAGTATCTGTGTGCGTATTCTGTGCTTCATGGCATAGGCTCTCCTCTTTGGTTGTTTCGTAGGTGCTATTTTCTCCTTGATGTTTTGTTCATTTTTGGGTCATATGCAGCAGTGCTCAGGGCTCGCTCCTGGCTCTGTGCTCAGGGCTGACTCCTGGCTCTGTGCTCAGGGCTGACTCCTGGCTCTGTGCTCAGGGCTGACTCCTGGCTCTGTGCTCAGATCTGATTCTGGGCTCAGGGCTGACTCCTGGCTCTGTGCCCAGGGTGACTCCTGGCTCTGTGCTCAGGGCTCACTCCTGGCTCTGTGCTCAGGGTCACTCCTGATTCTGGGCTCAGGGCTGACTCCTGGCTCTGTGCTCAGGGCTGACTCCTGGCTCTGTGCTCAGGGTCACTCCTGATTCTGGGCTCAGGGCTGACTCCTAGCTCTGTGCTCAGGGCTGACTCCTGGCTCTGTGCTCGGGGTGACTCCTGGCTCTGTGCTCAGGGCTCACTCCCTGGCTCTGTGCTCAGGATTCACTCCTGGCTCTGTGCTCAGGATTCACTCCCTGGCTCTGTGCTCAGGGCGCACTCCTGACTCTGCACTCAGTGCTCACTCCCGGCAGGCCTAAGAAGACCATATGTAGTACCAGCAATCCCCAGGTTGACTGTGTGCAAAGCAGCTACCTGCTGCATTCTCTTCACGCTCTTGATCTTTTTGAAGATTTAAACAAAGTTTTTTGATTGCTTAAACATTTCTTTACTTGAGCATAAAGTCTCCTTGGTTCTAGTTTTTTAATACATATTTCATGGCTAAAGATAACTCTGAAAGTAATCTCTTCTTTTTGTTTTTGGGCCGTATCAGACAGTGCTGAGGGGCTTCTGGCTGGGTGCTGCTCACAAGCCCTGTCTGGGTGCCACTCACGGGCACCTTGTGGCAGTGGCGAGCAAACCTGGATCCCAGCAGGCAAAGCACGTGCTCTGGCCCCTGAGCCATCCTGCCCTTAAATGTGATCTTTACCTCTATAAAGGAAATACTCCCAGCACACACATAAGTACAGAGATTAGTGCCAATATCCATATTTCTATGCCTAGAAATAAAAAAATGCCAAAATGTTCTCATACATATTTCAGATTTTTAGAGTAATAGATGCCTTTAAATTATAGCATTTGGATGCTTAAAGCATAAGTTTGATGTATGCTTAAGTACAACATCTTACTCATTTTTATTTCCTTCTGCTGCCATGAAAGCCGTCAGCTCTCCCCGCACCGTGAGGGTGGAGTTTTCCCTATTCGTGTCCGCACCGGCACACGCGCACGCCATAACGGGCCCCTTAGCACACATTTGGGAGTTCTCCCACTTTACTGGCACCGTCTGTGGTGCTTTTCCAATGGTCCTCTTTTAGGCTCTTCTGTGGACACCAGTGGCAGGGCCGCTCATGCCTCTCGCCATGTAAGCATCTGGGAACTGCCAAAAGTACACTGGAAGCAGCTGGGCCCGAGGCTGGATTAATTGTGGGGTGTTTGGTTGTTTGTGGATGGTACAGGTGAGAAGGTGCCCAGTGATGAGGTGGCTCCGTGCGTGGGGGGGAGGGCTCAGGACGGGTGCGAGGGCCGAGGTGATGAGCCCAACTGGCTGCTAATCCAGGGATGTGCCCGTGACCGCCCCCTGGAGGGTCACTGTCTGCCAGTGTCTGACGTGTGGCTGCATGTGCCTTCTCTGGGTGTGCAGGGGTGTGGGAGGCGGGGATGGGGCCTGTGGGGAGGGCAGGAGGCAGAGCTCTGAGCCCCCGCAGCACTCAGGGCCTCAGTGTGAGGAGATGGGGCGGTCTCTGCCTTAGCAGGAAGCCCCCAACATCATGTCGGTCGTGTCTTGATAACGGGAGAGAATCTGAAATGGGAAAATGAGTCGATTTGGTTTGCTGTGAAAGCAGATGCCCCGTTTCACCTGGGGCTGCTGGCCTGGAAAGGGCCGGAAACCCCACAGGCTTGGCCGTAGTGAATTATGATCTAATGAATTGGCAATTATCATAAATCATTAAGCCACCACAAAATTGCCTCTAATTGGCTTCCTGGGTCTATTACGGCCCAGAGCCACTTACACAGATCTTTCTGGGACCCTTTTCCACAGAGTGAGCATCTTTTGTTATTGTGGGGGCCGAAGGGGGAGTACCAGGCTTCTTTCCTGCAGGGAATATCGCAGACGCGCCTGGCCTCGCTCCGCATCCGGCGACGCCTCATGGCTGCCAGGTGACAGAGCCTCCACCCGAAGACTTGTTTTCTGAAGAAGGTGCTCAGGGGAGGTTTCTCAGGAGAGACAGGGAAGGACTCAGACCCGCGTGTCCAGGGCTGGACACTGGGGCCATGCGCTGTCCCTGCCCAGGGACCGTTGGTGTCCACTGGGCACACCCATTTCACAAACTGAATAATAGTGAAGTGACCAGACAGCCCCTGGGAGTCTGCCCGGCCATTCTGGTCTTTGGTAGGGGCTGTGGGGTCCCGGGCATGCGTCCTTGCACCTGCTGCCCCTGAATCTGAAGTGGGGCCCTATTGCCCGGCTGACTATGAAACTGAGACCAGAGAGGGGCGTCCCAGGTGCCCACTGTCACACAGCACTGAGAGCTCATCGCCGGTGCTCCAGACACAGGCCTCCTTCCACAGTACGGGCCGGCTCATGGCCCCTGGTGCTGTGCAGGAAGGAAGAAGGGGGCAGTTGATTGGGCTGCTCAGGTCCTTGCCCACCTCCCCTCAGCTGCCCCAGGCGCTCTCTCTGGAGGGGCTGGCTTTCAGGAGTGCCGCTCTCATGGGCAGGAGGCCTCCTCGACCTTTAACGCTGATTTATGCTGAGTGCCCGCTCTTAGGAAACACAGAAAACATCTGTTCACAGATGCGGCACCCGACTAGCCCTGGAGAGAGAGACTGTAAAGCACCAGGCGGCAGAGGCGCTTCCGTCTTCCTCCCCGACGGGCCGACCAGGCCAGGGGCTCGGAGCATTGGTCACCAAAAGGCGGCTTTTATGGAGTTTGGCTTCAGGTTTCTGAGTCCCTGAAGGCGTGGGTGTGTCTCCGCTGCTGCCGTAGTCCTGGTGTGGGCCAGTGCTGAGAGAGCCCCAGGGCTGTGCATGCCCCAGAAACCCTTCCTGGGGAGTAGAGTCCGGCCCAAGGTGCTGCCCAGACCAGGAAAAGGCCTTCCAGACTCGGGTGTTAGGTGGGACTTGCTGGGACTTGCTGTTCTCCACCCACACCTGCTTGTTCTTCAACCTGAGCACAGGAAACTGGAGCTGTGTGAGGGGTCAGCCATGGCTGTGTGGAGCTGTGTGAGGGGTCAGGCCCAGCCTGTGTGGAGCTGTGTGAGGGGTCAGGCCCAGCCTGTGTGGAGCTGTGTGAGGGGTCAGCCATGGCTGTGTGGAGCTGTGTGAGGGGGCTCAGGCCGGCCTGTGTGGAGCTGTGTGAGGGCTCAGGCCCGGCCTGTGTGGAGCTGTGTGAGGGGTCAGGCCCGGCCTGTGTGGAGCTGTGTGAGGGCTCAGGCCGGCCTGTGTGGAGCTGTGTGAGGGGCTCAGCCTGGCCTGTGTGGAGCTGTGTGAGGGGCTCAGGCTTGGCTATGTGGAGCTGTGTGAGGGGCTCAGCCCGGCCTGTGTGGAGCTGTGAGAGGGCTCAGGCCGGCCTGTGTGGAGCTGTGTGAGGGCTCAGGCCTGGCTGTGTGGAGCTGTGTGAGGGGGCTCAGGCCGGCCTGTGTGGAGCTGTGTGAGGGCTCAGCCCGGCCTGTGTGGGCTGTGTGAGAAGTCAGTCAGCCCTGGCCTGTGCTCTCTGAGTCTGGAGCTGGTTGTGGCTCTGCGCTCAGGGTCGGCTTCTGGCTCTGTGGGAAACACCAGGTTTATATTTGTCTCCTGGAGTGCAGGAACCACTACAAGACACACACACACACACACACACACACACACACACACACACACACACTCGCGCCTGCCGACTCCTGGCGGGTTTCATGTCCATCCTGCTGTGCAGCTGAATTTCCCGGGTCAGTGGCCACCTTAAATGGTCCCGTAGTGCCTTCATTCCTGTCTTAGAGGGTTACTGGATGTGGCCACACCGTAATGAAGTGGGTTTCGTTCTCCAAGAGGAGCTTTTTGGAGGCCTGTGATGCACAGAACCAGCCAAAGGCCCGAGTCGGCCTCAGAGAAGGGGGCACTTAACTAACCTAGAGGATCTGCAGCCTCAGGGCGGGGGTCGAGCCTGGGCGCTCACTTCGGGTACTGCAGGTGCCGGCTACGTGAGCTGGGTCAAGGCATCCGTCCGGAGGGCACCCCCTCCAGGAGCCTCAGGACAGAAAGAACCACCCGAGGACACAGGGAGCAGCCGCTTGACTGACCCTTCATTGACTGCCTCAAACCGGCATCTGTTCAATGAGCGACCAGAGCGGGCTACAAAGCTTCCTGTCCTGATGCCACTGAATGGCAGGGGGTGGAAGGAGAGTGAAGAATGATAAGCTTTTGTCACAGCCCCTTCATCACTTCATGTTTGCAAGACACAGGAAACATCACATTCTAGGACCTCCTCACTCTGTCCTTCAGTGAGGCGGGACCACCTCACCTCAACTCCACAGTGAGACGGGACCACCTCACCTCATCCCCACAGTGAGTCGGGGACCACCTCACCTCATCCCCCACAGTGAGACGGGACCACCTCATCTCATCCCCACAGTGAGACGGGACCACCTCACCTCATCCCCACAGTGCAGCGGGACCACCTCACCTCATCCCCACAGTGAGACGGGACCACCTCACCTCATCCCCACAGTGAGAGGGGACCACCTCATCTCATCCCCACAGTGATTCGGGACCACCTCACCTCATCCCCACAGTGAGACGGGACCACCTCACCTCATCCCCACAGTGAGACGGGACCACCTCACCTCATCCCCACAGTGAGACCGGACCACCTCACCTCATCCCCACAGTGAGGCGGGACCACCTCACCTCATCCCCACAGTGAGGCGGGACCACCTCACCTCAACTCCACAGTGAGACGGGACCACCTCAGCTCATCCCCACAGTGAGACGGGACCACCTCATCTCATCCCCCACAGTGAGACGGGACCACCTCACCTCATCCCCACAGTGAGACGGGACCACCTCACCTCATCCCCACAGTGAGAGCGGGACCACCTCACCTCATCCCCACAGTGAGACGGGACCACCTCACCTCATCCCCACAGTGAGACGGGACCACCTCACCTCATCCCCACAGTGAGACGGGACCACCTCACCTCATCCCCACAGTGAGATGGGACCACCTCACCTCAGCCCCACAGTGAGATGGGACCACCTCACCTCATCCCCACAGTGAGACGGGACCACCTCACCTCAACTCCACAGTGAGACGGGACCACCTCACCTCAGCCCTACAGTGAGACGGGACCACCTCACCTCATCCCTACAGTGAGGCGGGACCACCTCACCTCATCCCCACAGTGAGACGGGACCACCTCACTTCATCCCCACAGCGAGAGCGGACCACCTCACCTCATCCCCACAGTGAGACAGGGACCACCTCACCTCATCCCCACAGTGAGTCGGGACCACCTCACCTCATCCCCACAGTGAGGCGGGACCACCTCACCTCATCCCCACAGTGAGGCGGGACCACCTCACCTCATCCCCACAGTGAGACGGGACCACCTCACCTCATCCCCACTGGCCTCCTGCTTTTCTGTGAGACCTTTCAGCGGGCACTGACGGACCTATCAGGTCATTTTCCCTCTGGTCAAGATTCATTCTCTTGCCATCAGGTGACTTCCCTGTATGAAATCTACAGATCCAGTAGCCTTAAAGACCTTTAATGCATAAACAAAAATGTGTGGTTTGCAAAAATAATAATAAAAAGCATGGAGAAAGCAAAAGAAGGCTAGTCTCTGCCCTCGCCTCCAAAGGGGAAAAGCAAGACCTTGAGCTTTTTACTCTTGATGCCTTTTTGCCTTTAAGTATACGAGGAGACTGAGACTGCCCAGGGCCACGGGGAGAAGGGAAAGGGCAGTGAATTGCCAAGTGCATTTGCATCATAACGAGGCCCGGGGAAGCTTGTAATTCACAGGGTTATTCCAGTAGAGGCTTGGCCAGCCTCCAAGGTAATTTCCCAGGGTCCACTGCATCTGGCCACTGCAGTCTGGTCCGGGAATAGATCTCTGCCGGCTCCCCTGCCACCAGAGCAGCGTTTACGGCCACGGGGACTCAGGGCACGCACCGGAGGCCTGGACAGCAGCCTTGTCGGCTTCATAAATTCTGGTGCAAAGAGCAATAATCAATATTTCATGTTTAATGATGCCCAGCTAAAATTAGTATAGATTTTATGTCCTCCGCTCCCGAATTATGCAACCACCAGTGAGGCCCTTTCGGCGCCCTTATTACGCCGCCATTAGAAACCGAAGGGGCCGGGGGTGCCGGCTGGGGTTAACCGAAAGGCCGACAGAGTGTCCCAGGAAGGTCTCCCCAGCTCGAAGAAGAGGCGTCTGTGCGCAGACAGCCCGGAAGTGCAGGGCCGGGCTCTGTCTCCCCGGGCGTGTCCTGTGGAGGCCGGGGCCAGTGGACGGAGGGGCGGCACCTCCCCTCCTGCTGCCCCCTTGGGCGCTGAGGGCGGGATCCCATGTGGCCAGTCCACTGGTTGCCGTGGCAACTGTAAACTGTCCTGGGCTGTGGGCATGGCTTTGGCCACTTTGAGGGGAGAGGGAAGGAGCTGCCCCAGCCCGCCCCAGGCCTGACCTGCCCTTGTCCCACCCGACCCCATTAAGCAGAGTGAGAGGAAGTGCTGGGGGTGGAGGCGGTAGCAAGGTCTCTTCCTCCTTCTCCTCCTCCTCTTCTTCCTCCCTCTATTTCCTCATCCTCCTCTATTTCCTCCTCTATTTCCTCTCTCCTCTTCCTCCTTTCCTCCTCCCTCTATTTCCTCCTCCTCTTCCTCCTCCCTCTATTTCCTCCTCCCTCTATTTCCTCCTCCTTTATTTCCTCCTCCTCTATTTCCTCCTCCTCTTCCTCCTCCTCCTCTATTTTTCCTCCTTTATTTCCTCTTCCTCTTCCTCCTCTCTATTTTCTCCTCTATTTCCTCCTCCTCTTCCTCCTCCTCCTTTATTTCCTCCTCCTCTTCCTCCTCGTCCTCCTCCCTCTCCTCCTCCTCTCCCTCCTCGTCCTCCCTCTCCTTTTTCCTTTCTTTGGTTTGCTTTGATTTGGGGCCTCACGCACCAGTGCTCAGGGCTTACTCTTGGCTCTGCACTTGGATCACTGCTGCGGGTCCCGGTCGCCCGTGCATGAAGCGGCCTCCCTGCCTGCTGTAGGATCGGGAACCTGTCACTGTTGGTCTGAGCAAGCCTCACGTGTCCCTCAGCCGGGTATCTGGCTCCAGACACTCGGGCCTGCATAGCTGCTCGCTGCCTGCCCCCAACTCCTAAACGACCCCTAAGCAGCCTCCTGCTTCCTTCTAACTGCAGCTTCAGGTGGGAGCTTGAGGGGCCACAGGATGGTGGGGGGCCCAGGTGTGCGCCTGGCCAGGGGAGGGGCTGGGTGGCCCCAGGATCTAAAGTCCCCAGGAACTGTGGCCCCAACCCTTTTTTGTTTTCTGCAGAGACTTTCCAGAGAAGTGAAGTCAGTTTAGTTAGTAAACAGGAGGGAACTAGGGAAAGAAATCATAGTCTGGAGAGAGAGAGAGAGAGAGAGAGAGAGAGAGAGAGAGAGAGAGAGAGAAAAGAGGAAAAGGGAAAGAAGAGAGGGAAAAAGAGAAGAGAGAGAGAGAGAGACAGGGAGAAGAGGAGAAGCGAGGGAGAGAGGGTGGAGAGGAGAGAGTGAGAGAAGAGAGAGAGAGAGAGAGAACCCCAAAAGCTGGGTGAAGGAACTGCACACTCCAAGCTGGAATAAAGGCGTCTCCCAGGAGCACCCCATAAAGGAGTGGGGAAAAGAGGCACATGTCAAACAGGGCCCGGGCAAGGTCCAGGCTCCTTGGCGGGGGTTTGGGGGGTTGCTGAGGCAGAGGAGGAGGTGAGGGAGGGGCCGACGGAGGAGGGGAGGGAGGTGATGTGTGCGGGTCCCACGGGCCACGAGAAGGAGGAGGGAGGTGATGTGAGCGGGTCCGATGGGCCACGAGAAGGAGGAGGAGGTGATGTGAGCGGGTCCGACAGGCTCCGCACGTCTCTGCCTGTTCCCGGCCGGCTGTAACTGTTCCTCTTCTTTTCCACAGGAAGAACTGGAAAGGTTGCGGCACCCTTTAGGACACGTGAGCGATGGGAAATGTTTCCTTGGAAAGTAAGTGGACAGGACCGAGGGCCGGGGTGACGTGCGGGCGGAGGTAGATGCCCGCGTGAGGGGGCGCCCGGAGATCACGAGGCGCCTCTGGACTGTGGGCTGCCAGGTCAGTGGCCTGTGGGGGCACCAGGGGCTGAGGCTGGACCCAGCCCCCGCACCAGCTCCTCACGGTCACCCTGGAGCTCTCAGGGCCAGGACGACACTGACCAGCAAGATGGCGCAGATAGAAGCACTCCCACAGACACACAGAGGCAGGACATGGGCTGACAGGGTCAGTGAGGGCACAGAGGCAGGACACGGGCGTGAGGCGGTCAGTGATGGTAGCAGCAGGACACGGGCTGACGGGGTCAGTGAGGGCATGAGACGCTCCTGAAAATCAGGTGGTGGCTGTGGCCAGGCTCGAGGTCAGCATCGCCCTGGACCTTCCCTCCAATGGCCCCTCCCAGGCTGGCCTTCAGCGCCCGCCCCAGGTCACCATGGACTCAGGAAGATTAGCCTCCCACTGACCAATCGCTGCTTCTAGTGACATTAAAGGCTTCCGGGGCACACGGGCCTCTCGGTGTCCGTCCCCCGCTGACCGCCCACTGACCCTGCCCAGCTCTGTGCCCACAGGGGGCTGAGGCGGGCAGAGGGCTCAGGCACCTGAGGGTTCTCTCTGCGCAAGCCGGAAGCTTCTGGGAGCGGCCAGTCATTTTGCGTGTCTGACTGAGGGATTGGGGGACAGGCCACCGGGCGGGGAGGGGACCCACAGTGGCCGCGACTCCCAGCCGCCCCCTGCTGGAATTCTGGAGATTCCCCATCTGCTTCAGGGCCGGTCTCCATGGAAGCCGAGTTTGAGATGGTTGCGCTTTGCAGGGTCTATCTGGCGCCTCAGCCCGGGGAGCGAGAGGGTGTTAGGGCTGGGCGGCTCTTCCCAGCACTCCTGCCAACACCCCTAATGCCCCGCGCTCGGGGTGCTGCCCGGTGGTCTTGCCAGGTCCTGGGAGGCCAGTGGACTGCACACACATACACACATACACATACACATACACACATACATGCACACATACATACACACATATATACACATACATGCACACATACACACATACATACACATATACAGACATAACATACATATATATGCACACATACATACACATATACACAACACAATACACATATTTATACACATATACACAACATAATACACATATAAACATACACATTCATACATTTACATATATACACTCATGCACATTTGTACACACATACACACATTTATACACAAATATACACACTTACACATATATACACATACATTCACACACATACACACAAATACACATTCGTACACACATACACACATTTATACACATATACACACATACACATACGCATACACATACACACATATCATTTGTATCACTTGTCTTCCCATTGTTCATCGATTTACTCGAGCAGGCACCAGTAACATCTCCATTGGTTGGGAATGAAGACCATTATTGTTTTTGGCATATCGAATACACCACGGGTAGCTTGCCAGGCTCTGCCATGGCTCTGGGTTCATCCCAGGGGGCCCAGTCTTTTCTGTGTCAGACCATCAACCATCCAGGGCCCACGGGGCAGAGCCCTGGGTGTAGACAAGCCTGTCTCTTGTCTGCTACCTGCTGATGCAGCTGGGCACCGCAGCCACACCTGCTACCTTGTTATTTGTTAACACCTCGAGTGTTATTTAGTGATCAAATAACAAGGTAAATTAGAAAACACAGAAAAAGGGCCAAAGAGACATACACACACATACACATACAAATTCATACGCACATACACATACACACATACATATATACGGCCCTGGGATGAACCCAGAGCCACAGCAGAGCCTGGCAAGCTACCCGTGGCGTATGCAATATGCCAAAGACAGTAACAAAAATGGACCTCATTCCCAATGAATGGAGACGTTACTGGCGCCGCTCGAGCAATCAATGAACAATGGGAAGTGATACAAGTGATACACATATACATATACACATATACACATTCATACACACATACCTGTCCGTGTGCACACATGTCGTCATATGCGAACACGTGCACAGCACACATGCCCATGGGTGAGCTCGTGCCCACGAGCAGTGCGGCCAGCCGTCCTCTCTCTCCGAGGCCACTGCTGTGTGCGATAGCCGTGCTGACCCCCCCACGACTTTTCATTTTTAGGGGCTGTGTCAGAGATGCTTGGGGCTTAGTCCTGGCTCTTCACTCAGGAATCACTACTGGCTGTGGTTGAACCCCATTTCCTGTGAGTCTGACTCTGCAAGGAAACACATGACCACTGACCACTGACTCACCCCCTGGCCACCGCCACCGTCTAACCTCCACATCGTGCCCACTTGGAGACTTTCAAGGGTTTGTGTATGCTGTCACCCCAAATGAGCGATTGGCCAACAGCCTGTGGACAGCCTCCCCCAACTCTTATGCTGGGTCGGTGCTGGCCACCACAGCTCTGTGTTGGGTCACAGCTGGTCACTCCCCGCATCTTTGTGCTGGTCAGTGCTGGTCACCCCATAGCTCTGTGCTAGGTCCGTGCTGGTCAGTGCTGGTCACCCAGTCTATGCTGGTCAGTGCTGGTCATTTCCACAGGAGACCCCGACATCTCTCAGTGCAGTCACTGGCTCCACGCCCCGTTATTTTTGATAGGGGAACCCTGCGCCCCGTGTCTGCCCTTGGAGACTCCTTCCCGGTATCCGTGGTAGCGAGTGCCGGGGGCCTGGGCAGGAGCCCCCAACACCAGCGGCGCCTGGGGGGCGCGTCTTCCTCTCCCCTGGACCGCCCGGACCTCGCAGCGTTCTCGGGCCCGTCGCGCCCTCTAGTGTCCCGGCTTGGAATTGCGCGTCCTCCCCCCACTCGCCCCTTCCCAGGGACCCAACACACCTTGGCTCGCCTAACGGGCCTTGCCAACACCAAGTTATTTGGGGACGCGGGGTAGGGGCGAAGAGCCCCCAAAGCAGTGCTTAGGAGACCCAAGTGCCCTGCCGCGGGGTTTAGGGGTAGCCAGGCCAGCTCAGTGCCAGGCAGGCGCCGGGGGCTGCCAGGTGCGGGCGGGCCCGGGCTCACTGCGGCCACGCGGGGTGGACCCAGGGCCAGCGGCATGGGCCGGGCGCCGTGTTTCGCGCCCACGCCGAGGGCGCTGTTGGAAGGGCAGATGCGCTCACCCCAGCCCCACGTGGCTGCACACGGGGCGGGCGCGTGCATGGCCCAGGTGAGGGCGGGTGGGGGGGCGCCAGCCAGAGCGGAGGGCGCTGACCTCGTTTGTCTTTGTAGCCACCAGCTACCCACGGACACGGAGAACAACCTCGAGACGGGCGCCCCCGGTCCGCAGCCGCTGGAGGCAAAGGTGAAAATGTAAGTGGCTCTGGGGCTTCCCTTCCGCCTGGGGTCCAGGGTGCGCCCCAGCGCCCCACCCCCCGCCCCCTCGGCCAGCAAGGGCGTCCTCTGCTGGACAGCTGGGGAACTGCCTTTCACCTTCTGGGTTGGGGTCGTCCCACCTTGGGGGAACCGGGGCCACGGCCCTCACCAGCCTGTCCACCTGGGGCGGGGTCGCCAGGCAGTACCGCAGATGAGCCCACGGGTGCAGGGGAGCGCGTGGCGGGCGGGCGGGCCTGTGTCCCCCGTGACCGTCTCGCCCCTTGCAGCATCCAGCACCGCGTGGCGCGAAGCACCTGCGGCGCAGAGAGAGTCCCGGAGCGTGTCGCCGCCCTCCGTGAGCCGCTCGGCCAGCGCCAGCACAGCCTCGGCCGGCAGCACGCCCGTGAGTCCGGAGGGGTCTGGCCCGCTTCGGTGGCGCCAGCTGGGAGTGTGGGCACCCGCCTGGGCACCGCGGAGTCATGTGGGCTCTGACTATGGATGCCCGCCTGGGCAGTGGGATCAGGCTGTGCGGCGCCCACCTGGGCACCACAGAGACGTTGGTTCTGGCTGCGGGCACCCGCCTGGGCACGGCAGAGTATTGTGGGCTCCGGCTGTGGGTGTCCGCCTGGGCATGTGGGATCCGGCTGTGCGGCGCCCACTTGGGCACCACAGAGGCGTGGGCTCCGGCTGTGGGCACCGGCCTGGGCACCGTGGAGTCATGTGGGTTCGGCTACTCTGCTCAGCCTCCTGTGGTGTGTGTTGACGGGTCCGAGAGTGGACAATGAGAGGGAGAACAGGAAGGGGCAGTGTTATGGTGCCATGGTGGTCCTTCAAACAGGGGTCCCTGATGGCCACAGCTCCTGGCTCTGAGGCCCCCAAGGTGTGGGGAGTGGACAAAAAACCCACACCGCCCTGGTCTCTCCCTGCGGAGGCCGCGAACCAGAACTTCGGTGCTAGCCCCTGGGAAGAGGAACGCCCGCTACGTCCCAGGGACACAGGCGTGAGGGTCTGGGGCAGGGCGGGAAGGAATCTGCTCAGAGCCCATCGCACACGCACGGATACACACTCACTCTCCTGAAGGCTCATCCATGAGCACTCAGACACACCCACACCGTGCACACCCGTGTGTGCACTCTCACTCACGCCACACACCTGTGCACACCCATGTGTGCACTCACACTCCCCACACCCGTTCACACACTGTGTACACTCACACACCTGTGCACACATGTGCAATCAAACTCACCCCACACCCGTGCACACACATGTGTGCACTCACACTCATGCCCACACACCTGTGTGCACTCACACTCCCCACACCCATTCACACATGCGTGTACACTCACACTCACTCCCACACACCTGTGCACACACAGTGCAATCAAACTCACCCCACACCCATGCACACCCATGTGTGTACTCACACTCACGCCCACACACCTGTGCACACACATGTGTGCACTCACACCTCCCACACCCGTTCACACTTCGCGTGTACACGCACACATACACTCCCCACACCCATGCACATGCGTGTGCGCTCACACTCATGCCCACACACCTGTGCACACATGTGTGCACTCACACTCCCACACCCATTCACACATGCGTGTACACGCACACATACACTCCCCCACACCCATGCACACGTGTGTGCGCCCCACTATACACTCCCCCACCCGTGCACACACATGTGCACTCACGCTCTCACTCCCCACACGCTCCGGGCAGTCGGGTGTCCATGTCTGTTTCTGTGCTGTCCCTGCAGGACGTGGTGACCTCCACATTCAGGCCACCATTTCCAAGCTAGTCTGGGCTGTCGACCTGCCCCTCCAGCTGTCCTAGGGCCAGTGCAGACTGGCTCAGGCGCCGGCCAGGGCTGAGGGTCGATGTCCTGTCCTGTGATGTGGGTTTGGTCCGGGCGTGGCCTCCCAGAGCGAGGATTTTCCGCAGCTGTTTCCTGCCTTTCTGGTTGCTTGAGCGACTGGGCTGGTCTTCTCTGAACTCCCAGGAGTTGTCACCAGAGGGCGCCGTCGAGCCACAGCAAACTTGTCCCGGCTCCTGGTGCGATGGGGTAGATGAGCCGCCCAAGGCCAGCAGGGAAGTGGGTGCCCGACCGAGCACGGCCCCCCCGTGGTGTCTCACGGGTCAGAGCTGTGCCAGGTGTCAGCCTTCGGCTTGTGAACATTCTGGAAGAATTCGCCTTTGCTGTCCACTCACTGACCACGCTGCCCAGCCCTGGGCGTAACTGCAGGCACCGGGCGCGGTGTGCGTTGCTGGAACTCCGAACTCGCCCTGCTCTGACTCAGTCCCGGCCTGACATCTCTCCTGGGGACAGGGACAGGTCGGGGCCTCCACTCTTCCTGTGTCTCTCCTGACACACTAGATGGAGTGACGTCTCATCACCAGCCCCGGGCCGATGGCGTCACCCCCTCAGGCCCAGAGCCGGCTCTTGCTCCCCACCCCCGCCGTACCCTCCCCTCAGCCGCTGGCGCTGTGGGTCGCCCCGCCTCCAGTGGCGGGGCGTGCGCGTGTGAAGCTTATGCTCTCGCACTAAACCCGTCTGGGCTCAGCAGTAGAATCGGTTTCCTTTTCTTCTAGGAGTAGCAATTTTGACTAGCAGCACTGGCTGGTAAGTGGCACCTGTGGGCATCAAAGTTAGAAAGCAAAAATTTCCAGTCATAAAAATAATAGTTATGGCCCAGAGGGCAATCATGAACGGCTTGTGTGTTTCCTATTATCAGGCTCTCAGGGCAAATACAGTCGAGGCGTCTGGCCTGGGGAAACTTGTACCCCGTGGACCAGGAGAGCAAAGGGCCGGTGCTAAATGGCTGGGCTGAGCTGCTGGTCCTGGGGACTGTGGGAGCGCCCAGGCTGCAGTGCCGGCGCTCGCCTCTGGGGGCTGCGTGGTTCCCGGCCACAGCCCAGGTTCCGCTGTGGGTGAGGGTCCCACGCGTCCAGTTGCGTGGTCCGCCGTGGCGTGGGGCCGAGCGAGGAGCGCAGAGTCGGGGGACCGTGCCGTGTCGAGGGTCCTGAGATGCACTTCCAGTGCGTGGCGCCACCGAGGAGGGCGCTCTAGAGAGGAGAGGTGTGAGTCTGTCGGGTCGGTGTGTAACCATAGCCCCAACTGCCATCCCTGGCAGCTGCCCGGTCGCCCTGGGCGTGAGTCGGAAAAAAATCCCCCTGCTCCGATATCCCTAGCAGTGGCCTGAAGGCTGCCCGGAGGGTCAGCTCAGAGGGATATCAGTGGATGGAACCAGGGTGGGGGCAGAGGGTGCCGCCTCCCTAACCCCCACTTATTTCCTTCAGGACTTTGTGGAGCTTTACTGACGCGAATACGGACTTTGAGCCTGCATGTGTGTGTGTGTGTGTGAGTCTGCATGTGTGTGTGAGTCTGCATGTGTGTGTGAGTCTGCATGTGTGTGTGCATGTGTATGTGTGCCTGCATGTGTGTGCCTGCATGTGTGCCTGTATGTGCACATATGTGTGCCTGCGAGTGTGTCTGCTTATGTGTGTATGCCTGTGTGTGCGCCTGCATGTGTGTGCCTACATATGTGTGTGCCTACATATGTGTGTGTGTGCATGTGTGTATGTGTGTGCCTTTGTGTGCGTGTCTGTATGCCTCATATGTGTGTACATGTGTGTGCATGTGAGGCGTCTCCACGTTTACCAAACTTGTGTCCTCGCTGAGATCATGAGTCCCACACGCTGGTCTCAGACACTTCTGGCGGCTGCTCACGTCAACCACCGTTGCAGGCACATCCCAAGCCTGGGCTCCCTCCACAGGGCGCCTACATCGGGCAGGAGGGCTTTGACTGGGACAGTCCCCACCGCCCCAGCCCTGCCCGGGGTCCTGGATCAGACCAGCCCTTCCCCGGCTGTGCCACTGTAGACCCGGAGAAGGTGCTGGCAGCTGCCCGACAGCGCCGGCTCAGCGCTGCCCTTTCCTCCCGCAGTGGGGCCATCTTTCTTTTTCTTTATTGGACACAGTGAGGCGCACAATTGCGAAGCTGTCCGTGACTGGGTTCAGTCGTACAGTGCTCGTCACCCGCCCGTCACCGGTGCACGTCCCCAGTTTCCCTCCCTACCGCTTCTATGGCCAGCACTTCCCTCCTCTCTCTGTCTGTCTCTGTCTCTCCTTATGGTTTGCAGTAGAGACACTGAGGGTCATCGGGCATATTGGGGGCTCATGTCTCAGCGTGGGGTCCGCTCTTGCTGCCAGGAGCCCGGGGCTTACTGGGGCCTCCCATCTCCTGCCATCAAACTTTAGCTTCGGGGTTGCCTGTAACCTGCAGGGAGCTCTGGAGAGTCTGTGCCCTCACCCACAGACCAGTGGGGGCTTGACAGGGGCTGAAGGTGTCTGGGAAGTGCAGGAGCTGCTGGGTGCCTGAGACACGCACCCAGCATCCACGCCAGCTCAGCCCCACGTGACGTGGCCCCAGGGACCCCAAACCTGCACGGCCCCTGAGCTCCCCGTCTTTCAGCCTCACTTTGAACTGCAGACCCCATTGGTTGGAACCCCCCAGACCGCCTGAGCACTATTTATAGGGTACCACCCCAAGGGGTGTGCGTGTCTACTATTTCCAGTTATGTGTACATGATGCAGCTAAAATTTTTTATTGCTGGTTTATTCCAAACTGAAAAACATCTAAAAATAAGCAATGCTGCCAGCAAATGTTTGAAAATAAACTCAAATCCTTTCAGAGTTCATGTGTGAGAGATTTATTTTATGCTCACAGGACATATTTTTTAAAACCCCATTAAATGTTGTTAGAAGTTCAAGGCATTTGCATTAATTTTCATTTACAATGTTTACATGGTGTGATTTTAAAAGAATGTTATTTTTAACTTGCTCAGCATCCTGAGAGAGATTTAGGAAGAAGGTCTAAGAACCAAATACTAGTACAGCGAGGAGGGCATTTGCCTTGTATGCGGCTGACCCTGGTTTGGTCCCGGCACCCATATGGTCCCCTGAGTCCACCATAAATGAGCCCTGAGCAGAGCCAGGAGTGATTCCTGAGCACTGCGGGTGTGGCCCGAGTTCCTGTTGCTCGGGAGGGGGCCCTGTTTGCCTGAAGTCCCCACCCCAAGCCAACCCCTGCCTTTAGGGAAGCTTCCTGCCTGCCTCCCCTCGGTGGCACGGACCTATGGGGTTAAGACACCCCTATATTTTTCTTTTTGGGTCACACCCTGCGATGCTCAGGGGTTACTCCTGGCTCTGCACTCAGGAATCACTCCTGGCGGTGCTCGGGGACCCCCTGTTTCATGCGAGTACATTTCCAAGCTCGCAGCCACGTTCCCGTGACAGCTTCATCCACATACACAGCTACCGTGACCTGCTTGGGGATGACGTCATCAGGTGTCTCAGCTCTTCCCTGCTTCAGCCTCAGAAGGCAACAAATCAGAGAGCCTGAGTGTGTTTGTGCGCTATCAGCCACTGCTCAGGGGCGGCCCGAGGGAGACATGTGCTCTGTTCCCTGGTTATTCTGGGGTGGAAAAGGAGGTGCAGTGACAGTGGGAAGGTGGCGGCTGCTCTGCACGGCGGGAAGTGCAGTGCCTGCAGGGGCGGCGAGCACTGTGCTGGGAGCCCTGCCTCTGGGAGCACGGAGTGCCGGCAGGGATGGCGAAGCACTGTGCTGGGAGCACGGAGTGCCTGTTGGGGCGGTGAGCACTGTGCTGGGAGCCCCTGCCTCTGGGAGCACAGAGTGCCTGTTGGGGCGGTGAGCACTGTGCTGGGAGCCCCTGCCTCTGGGAGCACGGAGTGCCTGTTGGGGCGGCGAGCACTGTGCTGGGAGCCCCTGCCTCTGGGAGCATGGAGTGCCTGTTGGGGCAGTGAGCACTGTGCTGGGAGCCCCTGACTCAGAGCTCAGACTCCACGCAGGCCGCTTTGCAGGTAGACAAACACTAAGAAGCAGCAGCCTTTTGTCCCCCAAGACGACTCCCGCAAAGGTCTCCTTTCCTCTGGCCCAGAGTTGTGACTAGGTTTCCGGGTGCTGTGAGGGGCCAGGCAGAGGCGCAGTGGCCGGTGGCCGAGTGCAGGCACTGTGCCGATGGCTCTGCCCTGCAGCCACGGGCAGCCCTTCCTGGATGTCTCTGGGAGCTGGTTCCGATAAGCCCCTGCCGCCTCCCCTCAGGGCAAGGCAAACTTCAGCACCATGGACAGGCCCCAGCCGTCTGCGGTGGGCGCGTCCCAGGACAGGCAGCCTGACAGCGTGAGTACTGGAGGGGAGGGGACGCCAGCGTCTGGCGTGACGCGCGGAGCTTGAAGGGGGTGGGCTCCATCCCCACACAGCTGCAGGGTCACTCACACACACTCACATTCACACACGCACACACATGCACACCACTCACACACACACTCACATTCACACACGCACACATACACGCACACATACATGCATACACACACGCACATGTGTGCACATATTCCCACATTCACACATGCACGCATACATTCATACACACACACGTGCACGCATACATCCCACTCACACACATTCACATAATGCATGCATACGTGCATATACATGTATATTCATGTATCACACATACATGCATACACACATGCATGCACACACATTCACACACATACATGTATACACACAGCCACACACACATCACCATATTGGAGGCGCTCATGCGTTCTCACGCCTGTCAGGCTGTTGGAGCTTCCAGAATCTCGTGTTTGGGGTTCAGTTCCCCCATGAGTCTGTTGTCGCGGGACAAACCCCTGCTTTGGAAATGACATTTTTCTCTTCTCCTTCAACCAGCGCCCACACACTGTTCCTACCGGGTAAATGTGCTGCAGCCTGTGTTGTCTGCAGGTGCCGCTGGAGAGGAGGCTCTCAGTGACCCGGAGAGCAGACGTCGGGGTGCCCCAGTGTGGCTGCGGGGGCGCGTGGAGCTGTAGGCACTAAGCATTGGACAAGTGCACAGCGGGGGGGGGGGGGGGACGGGCGGGGCGGGGAGCTGTGGGTCGGGGTGTTTCTAAGGTGTCTGTTACTGATCATTAAAAAAATAGCCCAGTTAGGGGCTAAAGCAATAGCACAGTGGGGGTGGCATTTGTGCGGCCATCCAGGGTCGTCCCCCAGCATCCCTTATGGTCCCCAAGCACCTCTTCACTTGTATCACTGTCTCCCCGTTGTTCATTGATTTGCTTGAGCAGGCACCAGTAACGTCTCCAGACGTCCTGTTGTGTGCTAGTGTAGCCCAAGGGCATCCTGCTCACTCCAGGCGGTGTGGTCCCCGTGGCTGTGCAGTCCCGTGGCTGTGCGGTCCCGTGGCTGTGCGGTCCCATGGCTGTGCGGTCCCCATGGGTGTGTGATGTGTGGTCCCCATGGGTGTGTGGTTCCCACAGGTGGGCGGTCCCCCATGGCTGTGCGGTCCCCATGGCTGTGCAGTCCCCGTGGCTGTGCGGTCCCCCTGGCTGTGTGGTTCCCGTGACTGTGTGGGTCCCCATGGCTGTGCAATCCCCGTGGCTGTGCGGTCCCCGTGGCTGTGCGGTCCCCATGGGTGTTTGGTTCCCACAGGTGGGCAGTTCCCACAGGTGGTGCGGTCCCATGGCTGTGCGGTCCCCGTGGCTGTGTGATAGGCAGTCCCGTTGCATGTGTCATCCCCACGGGTGGGCGGTCCCTGTTCTTCCAGCTTTGATTCTCCCAGTTGGTGATTCTGCTGAGATTTTAGCAAGATGTAGTACCCCTAAGATGCCCCTGAGTGCACGCCTGTGATTTTTAAGACTTTGATTGCTCCTTTGTGATAAACCATCTCCATTCTCCGGCTGCTGGTGGCCGTGTACAAATCCTTCCGACTGATTAGGCTATTTCATTCTGATTGACGAGAGCCGGGAAGCGTGTCCCGGAAGCAGCTGTGGCGAGCTCTGAAAGGCAGGGAAACGGGCCTGATTTGGAAACCTGTTCTCCCGCACGCTTTGTTTTTTGTCTCTCGCAAGGATGTGATTCATTCATGACGTTGTCAGAAATGCCACATTTTCTCTCTGGCTCTGCCCGCCCCAGCCTCCACCCCTCTGCGGAGACGGTTCACCGCAGCGTTCACAGAGGCTCCAGCCCTGTGCTGTGCCACTGATTAGCTAACAGAGCACTGTGACTCTTCCGTGGCCAGCCACAGATGACTCTGGCTTCTGCTCAGAGTGGCTCTCCGTCACCAGACCAGAGGAATCTGCAGAACTGGGAGCGGGCGCCGTTTGGGTCTTTCTCTTCCATTCTTTCCATCTTACCCCTTCCAGTAACATTCTGGTGGTAGCAGATGTGTGAGCGATCTTAAGTTTAGTTGAATGACATTTTGTTTTTCTTGCCAATGTAAAATACGCTCTGACTGGTTCCTCTTCCTGTGCCCCAGCCCCTCCTACCCTTTGTACACAGGAAATTTGGGGTGTGGTGACTTTAGTGAAAACACTCCGGCAGGGCTCTGGAGGCGCCGCACAGGGTCTGTGCCATCCTGCCAGAGAGAGAGAGAGAGAGAGAGAGGAAGGAGGGAGAGAGGGAGAGAGGGGGAGAGAGAAGAGAGAGAGGGGAGAGAGAAGGGGAGAGATGGAGAGAGAGAAGAGAGGAGAGGGAGAGGAGGAGAGGGAGAGACAAGGAGAGAGAGATGGAGAGAGGGGGGGGAGAGAGGGAGGAGAGGAGAGAGGGGAAGGAGGGAGGGGGAGACTCAGGTTTTGTTCTTCCTTGTGGGTCTTGCAGGCCCTTTGGTCACCTCGTTCTCATCCCCAACAGTCCAGCACTGGGGACCCCCAGGGGGATAGGGACCAGGTGGTTTGGAGGGGTCAAGGGCCTTTGGGGGGCAGCACTGGCCAGATGTCCTGTCTAGGCCCAGGGGGTGATTCTTGGGGTGGGCAGGCGGCCCCTGTTGGGGTCCTCGGTTTGTTGAGTTACATCCAGCCTCGCGCATGGGGCTCCAATGACCTGGGCACAGGGCAGTGCCCGCCCCAGCACCCAGAGCCCCTGGTCAGTGCCCGCCCCAGCACCCAGAGCCCCTGGTCAGTGCCCGCCCCAGCACCCAGAGCCCCTGGTCAGTGCCCACCCTCAGCACCCAGAGCCCCTGGTCAGTGCCCGCCCCAGCGCCTGGGCATGGAGCTGCTGCCCTGGGCTTGTCCCCCCCCCACCCTCTCTCCGCCCTGAGGCTGGTCCTGCCATGCTAGGCCCAGCAGGTCTCAGCACATGGACCTCAGCCCACACATGCGTGCACACATGCATGTTCATGCATTTACACATATGCACTCATGTGCCTGCACACACATGCTCATACCCCATGTACACAAACACACCCCACACATGCACAGACAGACATATGCACACATGCTCACACCCCTCACATACCACACGTGCATACACATGTACATGTGTACACATGCATACATGTACACACATACAAATGCTTACACATGCACACAAGTCACACATGTACACATATACGCACACATAGATGTACACACATGCCCACACCCCATATGCACATACGTGCATCCATACGCTATATACCCACACATGCACACGCGTGTGCACATGCACACATGCATGCACTTGCACATGCATGCACACATGTACACACGCCCACCATACACACATACATGCACACATACATGCACACAGTGTGCATGCACATGTGCAGGCATACACACATATGCACGTGCTCCCCTAACTTGTGCTGGTGTGCTGAAGACCCTAGAGCTGGCGTCCCCAGAGTGGGGGCCAGCGCGTTGATGTCTGCTGTGTGGGAAGGTTGGTTTCAGTGGATGCAGTGGCACTGGGTGACTTCTGGAAAGGCCAGTGGGGACTGTCCACCCGAAGCAGACCTGGCTGCGTCAGGACCAGGTGTGGGGCTGAAGCTCCAGGGCCCCCGCACTGCCGGGGTCTCCAGGTCGTGCTGGTGGCCCGGGCTCCCAGTCTGCTCACACGGCCCGATACCATCTTCTCTGTATCCACCTGCCAGGGACATGCTGGAGGGTCTTGGGTGTCATTAGGGGTTAGTGGGGGCTCTGCTGGGGGAGGGGTGAAGTGGGGACCTTGAGGGTGAGTGCAGGGGTGTCCTGCTCGGGCGCACCAGGTCTGGGGGCATGCTGGAAAGGTCTAGAACAGCCCTGAGTGCACGGAGGCCGATGGGCAGCCGCCTCTTCCCTGGAGCCCAGCGCAGGTGGACACAGAGGAGCTGCCCAGAGGCCCCTGAGGTCCAGCACAGCCGAGTCCCAGCCCTTCACACTGGCACCCCAGAACCTGCCCCCTGGTCTTGCCCCTCCACCCTGGCCCCCGGGTCCCTGGACCTCTGTGAGCGATTTCCATCGTTTTGTTTACTTTTGGCACCCAAAGGTCCAAGAGTGGAATGAGAGGGCGGGAGACTCGTTTCCGGAGTATCTGAATTCTCCCTCCCTGAGCCAGAGAGGGGTCCTGGGGGCGCGAACCCCTCATGACAGTTACATCTGCCTCCTGCTTTTCTCTGCCTCCGCCGACCTTTGCAAGCAGCTTTCATTCGCTTTGCATTTTCCTATGGTATCTTCACACTTATATTTTAAACGATCAAGAGAACAAGCTCCCTTGCAAATACCAACTGGGAAGAGCTTATTTTAAACGCAGCTCTTCCGGCTGCTGTTGCTACGTGGCGAGGTGGTTGCTAGGGGGTCAGGAGGGGGACCAAGCCCCGCAGGGCGCTCAGCTCCACACCGTGTCGGCCGGGAATGTTCAGGGCCAGCAAAGCCTCAGCCCCCCAGCACCGTCAAAGGCTTCAGGTGTCGGCTTTAACATGCAGAGACTCCAAAACCGCAAGGGAATGACGTTTGACAGTCATTTATGAAGTCAGCCTGACACCTCATACAGACTCCGGGTTTGGGCAGGAGACTCTGAAGGCTCGTCTTCCCCTCACCCCAGCCCCAGCCCCACAAACAAGAGAAGATCATCACAAAGGCTAGTGTCTGTCCTGTCAAGTGAGAAACCCAATACTGTGTCACACAGCGGGTGCATTACAGACCCAAAGGTCAGTGTTAGGGGTTAGTGGGGGCTACACAGGGGTGCGTTACAGACCTGAAGTCAGTGCTGCATTGCACAGCGGGTACATACAGACCCCAAGGTCAGTGCTGCGTTACACAGCGGGTGCGTTCTGAGTCAATACTGTGTTACATGGTAACCACTGCCTGTGCTCTCCTAGCCCTCACTGTCACCATTCGCTGAGCTATTCATGATGTAATGGGCTGGGTGCTTGCTGGTGCATGCTCAAGGGGCTGTCCCAGCTCTGTGCTCAGGGGTGGCCCTAGGGGTGCTCAGGGCGACAGATGAGGTGATGGGGGACGGGCCCAGGGCCTGCTGCCTTCCCTGCTCGCTCTCTGCCAGCCCCACACTCCGAGCCACTCACGGACACCCAGACAGGTCAAACACGATGGTTCTGCCTCTGAGCCCATCTCCCGGGAAGGGCAGCAGGGAAGGAGGACAGGGAGAGCTCGTGGCCTGGCCTCGGTGTAAGCCGGGGTGGGCTGGTGCTGCAAGGGGCCACGTTTGGGGGGCAGCTTCTGTGGCTCCCTTCCCAGCACGCAGCCTAGCAGGGGCAGGACGGAGGTGTCGGGGCCACACCCCACTCTGCTTGGGATCATCCCAGCCACCCAAGCCAGGAGTGCCCAGAGCTGCCCAGCGACGGGTCTGAGGCTGGTGAGAACAACGTGGTTGGTGAGTCAGAGACAGCTCGGGGCGGGACCACAGCAGTCAGGTTTGGGCGACAGCTAATGCCGGCGACTGGCAGAGGGGGTGCCGGGGTGGGACCAGCCCGCAGCTGCTTCCTAGCTGTGAAATGGTTCTAGAAGGTCCTTAAGACAAATATTAACTATTAATTAACAGTGACATTAAGAAAAAATAAACAGCAAAAACAAGTTGAAAGATGAGTCAAATAGTATACAAATAATTAAAGAAAATCACAGTCTAGCTAAGGGGGCAGCTGGCGTGCCCAAGTCCAAAAGCATTTGACTGTTCCTCCACACATGCACACGTGAACATACGTACATGCATGCAGTCACACGTCGCACACACATTCATGCTCTGCTCTAGTTTCTTCATCTCTCTGCGTGTTCTCTGCGGCCCCAGCACTTCTGGACATGCAGAGAGCTCCCACCCCACAGGGCCTCAGTGCCCCTCACAAGGGAGCGTGCCCAGGATAGGACTAGGGGTGGGCAGAGCCCCGGGCCGGGATCTCATGCCTGGGAGGTTCTGCGGTGATGCTAGAGAGTCCTGGGGCACAAACCCCCCCGCCACATGGAAACCGAGGCAGTTCCTTAAGGCGCCGGCTTCTGGGAGCGAGCCAAGCACCCCTCTCTGCCCTAGAGAAAATCCGTGACATCCTGCTTCTGATTCACATGCTTCAGGAAGAGAAAAAATGTGGAAGCATATTGTCAGTCATGTAATTGATATACAGCGCTTCTTGACATGACTATTTTTAATTAAAGCACATTTTAATTAAAAAAAAGGAGAGAGCAATTTTAAGAAGTGAAGCTTCTGCCAGATGGAGGTTCCTAATTTACCTCAGTGTGTTGAGAGAGACATGATTCATTTTTGATTAGTTTGTATGAGTGTGTTGTGGAGAATAGTAATTTTATTATGAACTGCAGCCGTCCAGAGCACCCATTTGGTTCTGGGTGAAGGGGCATGTGGTCGCGGCCATCATTCTTGGGCGTGGTCAGCATTCATGGGTGGGGCCATTGCTGATGGGTGTGCCAGCATTCAGTGTGGGGCCATTGCTTGTGGGTTTGGTCAGCACTCAGGGGCCTATCTCGCAGTATCCTGATGGCCCTAGGAAGTGCTTGCATGTGCCCACCTCTCCTTTCCTAACAGCTAAGAGCCCTGTGACGACAGACTCAGTCTGCAAATGTGGAACGTGCTTGAGCGCCAAGCTTGAGAGGAAACTCTGGGGGCCAGGGGTCACTCCCAGCAGTGAGGGCGGGACCGTTGCTCATGGGTGTGGTCGGCAATCAGGCAGGAGGGGACGCTTGGGATCATTCACTCCCCGCTGCATCTCAAACTGGAATTTGGGGACGGAGTGATAGTATAGATAGTATAGATAGTACAGATAGTACAGATAGTATAGATAGTATAGATAGTACAGATAGTACAGATAGTATAGATAGTATAGATAGTATAGAGATAGTATAGAGATAATATATAGTATAGATAGTATAGATAGCATAGATACTATAGATCATATAGATAGACAGTATAGATAGTATAGAGATAGTATAGATAGTACAGATAGTATAAATAGTATAGATAGTATAGAGATAGTATAGAGATAGTATAGTTAGTATAGATAGTAAGGAGATAGTATAGAGATAATATATAGTATAGATAGTATGGATAGCATAGATACTATAGACAGTATAGACAGTATAGATAGTATAGGTAGATAGTATAGATAATATAGATAGATAGTATAGGTAGATAGTATCGGTAGATAGTATAGGCAGATAGTATAGATAGGTCAGGTGTTTGCCTCACATGTGGCTGACCCAGGTTTGATCCCTTGCATCCCATATGGTCTCCTGAGCACTGCTAGAAGTGATCCCTGAGTGCAGACCCGGGAATAACCCCTGAGCCTGGCTTAGGGGCCAGGCATGGCCTCTAAAACAAACAAAAAAATCCAAAACCAGATTTTGTCCAGGCTACTTTTCTCAAAGCATATGCCTTGCACCTTCACATCTATAGAGTGAATGAAGACTGGACGGTTTCAGTGGCTATTTCTGTGCAGAGTGTGTTATAACTCACAGTTCCACTCTACAGAAACAGTGAGCGGACAGAGTCCCTTGTGAGAATACCAAGAGTATTACACTCTATACCCCATGCTCACACTTACAGACACCCCACGGCTCACGCCTAAAGACACCCTACGGCTCACACCTACAGACATCCACGACTCACACCTACAGACACCCACGGCTCACACCTATAGACACCCCACGGCTCATACCTACAGACACCCCATGGCTCACACCTACAGACATCCACGACTCACACCTACAGACACCCCACGGCTCATGCCTACAGACATCCCACAGCTCACACCTACAGACATCCACGACTCACACCTACAGACACCCCACGGCTCACACCTACAGACACCCACGGCTCACACCTACAGACACCCCTCAGCTTATGCCTACAGACACCCCTCGGCTCACACCTACAGACACCCCTCGGCTCATACCTACTGACACCCCACGGCTCACACCTACAGACACCCCACGGCTCACACCTATAGACACCCCATGGCTCACACCTATAGACACCCATGGCTCACGCCTACAGACACCCACGGCTCACACCTACAGACACCCCACGGCTCACACCTACAGACACCCCACGGCTCACACCTATAGACACCCATGGCTCACGCCTACAGACACCCACGGCTCACACCTACAGATACCCCACAGCTCACGCCTACAGACACCCCACAGCTCATGCCTACAGACACCCACGGCTCACACCTACAGACTTCAATGGTTGCTACACTGTGTCTGTGCCCCATTTCCTGTCTGTTCTCTGCGCTGAGTGCCCTGAGCTCTGTGTGATAGGCGCGTGTGTGAACAGCTGTGCTCCTCAAGTGGTGCGTCCTCATCCTCCAGGACACCTGGCAGTGGTGCAGGCCGGGAGAGTCGGATCATGCGCTTGTCTGGCGAGAGCCGCTCTCATGCCCCAGACCAGCATTTATCAAACCCCCCCGAGAGTCAAGGAGGCCACAGTGAATGGGTCACAGCAGCATGCTTCAGGGAGACAACAAGTCGGACAGGTGGGCGCAGCAAGGAAGCAATGTGGGATGTTTCCCTTCCCCCACCGGCTGACCCCAAGTCTCGTTTCTGCAGGTTCCCCCTGTGGCCCCTTGGAAAATCACGGGGGGCCCGGTTAGGACCTGCCTCTGCGCACGAGGGGCTCAGGGCAGAGAAGAGGCGGTGCTCTGCCCAGAGAGGCCGCGATGGACACGGTAGCTAGAGCCGTCACCGGGTCACAGCTCCGCAGCCAGAGCCAGCAGCGGGGCTGAGGACTCACCTGGGGAGCCGCTGAGCCTTTGTGAGCCCCTGTAGCGAGGACGCGGCGTCAGAGTGTGTGCCTCGCCACGTGAGCTCAGCCACGCTGCTTCCTCCCCTCTGCCCTCGAGGCCGGAGCCGCACCGGCACAGATTGTTTGTATTTAATAACCTCTCTGAGCCCAAAGAGCAAGGGAGGGAGACGAGAACACACTTTCTGTGCTTTTGGATCTCCAGTGGACCAAAATAGTTGTTTTCAATCAAGTTTCGGGCCGGTAGTTTAATTATTCATGGGAAGCTGAATCTCTTTTTCTCCAGCTCAGCCTCTGAGTCGTGACTCGCGTTCAGATGGCGTGGAAAGTGAGGCTGTCAACTCCGTGGTCAGAGAGGGCCCTGCCTGACGTCCGAACGAGAGCTCGCCCTGGTTCAGTGACTTCTGGACGCTACACGGATGTCAGCACCTTGGGATGCAGGCCTGGGAGTAGGGTGAGAAGGGGCAGGCCGGGTCCCGTACCCTTGCACGCCTCTTAAAGGACCCACCACTCCGGCGGGTTCCGTGATATCTCCCGCTACCGGGCCTGTCAGAACCCAGCTGTGCCCCCTAAATGTTAAAGAATATTTCACAAAGGCCTGTGAAGACACAGGCCATTACTTTTACCAAAATGTAGCGGATATAACAACTGATGCAATTTATCTCTCAAAGTGCTACTTTTTATATTAGTTTACTTTGCATTGGCAGGATTTGGAAAGTGTTCAGATATTTTAAATTTGCATTTCAAAGTAGCTATAAAATATGTATTCCATTGCCAAGCATTAGCATAAAGCGAGTCGGCATGATCCATTCTGTCGGCAAGGCCAGGAAGAATTCCATAGCTCTCGCATTCCCATCTGGTGGCGTCTTCCCACACTGGATATTTGCATAAATATTTCAGCAATAAAGCAGAATTATGAAACATAAACTCTTTAGGGTTCTATTCCAAATTGATAACCTCTTCAAAGTGTAATAAGCAGAGGAGTGAGGCCCTGGCAGGGCGGCCGTGGGCTTCGCCCCTGTTGGCTGTCCTGGGGAGTCTCCCCCCCACACCCGCATTCTTAGTTCCATCTCCCCACCGTGTCCATAAGGAATCGAGTGTTCCATGTTGAGAAATGATTTCCTGCCCAGCACAGGGCTGAATGTTTAAGGAGCCCAGCTGCCGTTCTTCAGCACGTGACTCAACCCGGACCGGGGAGCTGCAGGCTGCGTTAGCGGCAGGTGACAGCCGAGCCTCGGAGGAGCGCGGGCCGCCTTACACTACCAGACAGTGCCTGGCCGAGCCGACATTTTCCGAGAAAGGTGGCTTTCAGTATGTGCGCCCGATTCCAGGCGCCCTTTTGTGTGGCACCAGGGGGAAGGGCTCGCACCTGTTGGCGCTGAGCCACACAGGGCAGTTCCTGTTTGCAGGCTGGACACAGGCTGGGCCGTCCATGCCACCATATTTAATGCCTGGACTCGGTATTGTGTGTTGCTGCATCAAGTCGGCAGCCGAGCTCTGGTGAGTGGGTGGGGGCGGGCACTGTGGCACCGACTCACCGATCCTGTGACGGTGGCCTGTGACATGTCCTTCGTCCAGCCTGGCGTGGTAGCGCAGCGCTGCCCAGGGAGCGGCTCACCTGTCGGGGGCCATGGCTGCCCGGGACTCCCACAGCAGAGCCAAGGGCCAGGTGCTGCCCCTGATCTGTTCTTGCTCCGATTGTGGTCGCTGTGACTGGCCTCCGGACGTGGCCCTGCGGTGGCCTCACACGCATACACGGGGCCACAGGGCTTTGTTGAGTTGCCTGCCAGGGTCAGGCACTGGGTTCCAGTCCCCCCGCCCGGGGTCTCCATGTCCCTGGGCTGCGTTTGCTGAGGTGCTGCAGATGTTAGCAGGTGGCCTGTGTGGCCCGCTCTCAGGGGCTTCTGGCCTCAGCTGCTGAGTGCAGGGAATGTTCCTTCTTTGCTCTGGATGACAGGCCCTGGCCTGAGGATGGGGGCAGCGTGGAGTCCTCAAGGGAGGCAGTTTTCGGTGGCCAGTGCATCAGAGGGCTGGTGAGGCTGGCTGTGGGCAGTGCCAGCCTAACCCTGTACTTCTGTGTGAATCGGCAGAACAGAAGGCCCAGCGGACCCGTGCTGGCCAGCCCGATTGCCAGCTCATGTTGCTTCGGCACATCGAGCATCAGACTCGCAGGGAATTCATTTCCCAGCTGGCTCTCTGGACCCTCTGTCACATGGTGAGAAGGCGAATCACTTCCGTTTCCTCTGTCAGCCACAGGGTCACTGTGAGGTTCCACCGTGGTCTCGATTTCCTGTGTTCCCACAAGGGGCTGCGCCGCCTGAGGACCTGGAGTCCTCTCAGACCCACCCCACCCCCCCACCCATCACTCATCTCTCCATCCATTACGCATCCATCCATCCATTCTGACCACCCCATCCATCCTACCTTATTGATTCGCTATACATCTATCATTAATCCATTCATCAATTCATCCATCCACCTCTTATTCTTCACATATTATTCCTCCACCCACCTTCCCACTATTCAATATCCATCCATCCGTCCATTCCTTATGTCGTTCAGCCTCCTGGGGTGGAGTAGTGCGAGGATGCCACACCTAGATTGCTTCCTTCCTTCCTGCTTCCTTCCTGCTTCCTTTCTTCTTCCTTCCTTCTTTGCTTCTTTCTTCCTTCCCCCTCCCTCCCTCCCTCCCCGTCCCTCCCTCTCTCCCCCCCCCTCCCTCCCTTATTCCTTTCTTCCTGCCTTCCTCCCTCCTTCCTCTTCCCTCCCTCCCTCCCTTCTGTCCTCCCCTCCCCCCCCCTCCCTCCCTCCCTCCTTTCTTCCTTCCTCCCTCCCTCCCTCTTCCTTCCTCCCTCCCTCCCTCCCTCCCTTCCTTCCTTCCTTCCTTCCTTCCTTCCTTCCTTCCTCCTCCTTTCTTCCTCCTCTTAGCATTCCCAGTTTGTTGTACAGGCTCTTTGCCACCCATGGTTCCAGTACTGTGAGTGCCCCCATGGGGAAACTGAGGACTCTCATGCCTGATCTCCCTGAGCGTCCACCCGGGCTGTGCACTGTGACCCTGTGAGATGCTCTGCAGGGCCATGTGTGTCTGTAGGGCAGCCGGGACACACGTGAGCTAAGGTGGGCAGCAGTCACCAGCACACCGAGTGGTGCTCAGGTCTCCTTCCAGCTCGGCGCTCAGGGCTCACTCCTGGTGGGGCTTGGGGCCCCTGTGCAGTACTCGAGCACGGGTATGCTGACCAAGTGAAAGCAAACCTTCCCGCTGTGCTCCTTCGCTGCCCCCTCGTACCTACCTCTTACAGAATCAAGGGGGACCAATGGACAGCCACAGGGACTGAGCAGATGCTAACCCGGAGGCGGGGCACGTGCATGTGGCACACACACACTCAGACCTCTCTAGGTATGTAGCAGACACACACTCAGACTCTCCAGGTCATGCAGACACACACACACACTCAGACTCTCCAGGTCATGCAGACACACACACACACACACACACACTCAGGCTCTCCAGGTCATGCAGACACACACACACACACAGACTCTCCAGGTCATGCAGACACACACACACACACACACACACACACACATCAGACTCTCAGGTCATGCAGACACACACACACACACACACACTCAGACTCTCCAGGTCATGTAGACACACACACACACACACACAGACTCTCCAGGTCATGTAGACACACACACACACACACACACAGACTCTCCAGGTCATGTAGACACACACACACACACACACACACACTCAGGCTCTCCAGGTCATGCAGACACACACACACACACACAGACTCTCCAGGTCTGTGATTGCTGACCGTCTTCCTCCAAGTGTGATCATAGGAAAGTGTATTTTCCCACGAAAAGAGAAGTTCAGTACATTATTTCTCATTTCCTTCTCCGGGAAAGGCGCCGTGGTAACCAGAATGGGTTCTCCGCCTCAGATGCGGCTCTGCAGGCCAGGCGGGTCCGGCAGGTGGTCTGCAAGGTGCTTTGGGCCGCCTTGGTGCAGCGTCGGGTTCCTTAAACACCAATGCTTGCCCACGGTGCAGGGCGGAGGCGTTCAAGAGACGCTTGTCTGCCGCGCCACTGATTTCATTTAGGAAAACTTTTTTACTGGTTTGAAAGTTAATCTGAAAGGTAGCAGGGTTCCATTTCCTCCTGAAGGCGTGCCAGGCGCCGGGTCTCCGGCTGATACTTCAGATTGCTCCCGGGGTTTGCATTTCCCACGAACTTCCAAACAACAACAAGAATGAATGAAAAATTCTGTTACTCCCTGACTTAATGCTAAAAACAAATCTGTTATTTCAAGTAGATTCACTCCACAATTTTATTACTTTCCAGGGAAAAATGTAGTCAGCTTTTTACTGAAAATACCCAGTAGGCTGGAGCTGCTCTGATGTCGGCCGTGACACGCGCTCTTCTAATTCTGGCTCTTAATAGGGAATACTTCCGAGCTTGAGCTTCTGGCTGCATCTTAATGAGAAGCTCCGAGGAACTGTGTACCTGGAGGCTGCGTCTGTAATAGCTGTCGCCGCATTGACTCAGGCTTTTCCCTGGATGCTCTAAGGAGGGGTGGGATGTGTTGTTCTCTTTCCAAGATGTGCTGGAGTTTCTCAATGGCGATGGCCTTTGGGGGACCCCAGCTCCCATCAGAACAGGACTGGGGAAGGGGCCAGTTCCTCCTCTCAGATGTGGGTGCAGGGCCTCGCTCCACCACGAGAACGAGGCTGGGCCGGCGTCACTGCCCACTTAGTGTGTGTCCATCACATTCCTCTTCGCAAGAAGCCCCTGGAGCTCCTCAAGCTGCTCCTCAGGGGAGGTGGGGCGAGCCGGACCACGGCAGAACAGGTCAGGAAGAGGCGGGGTCTGTGTCCTGTCCTGTCCCAGCTGGCCAGTGGTCTGCAAGGCAGCAGCCACCCAGGACAGGCTCAGCGTTGGCTGGACAACAAAATGCCTGCCAGGTGCCCTTGGTCAGTCTCAGTTGTGACCCCTGTGGGTCCGGAAAGTTTGGGTCACAGGTCACAGCACCACTGAGAATCATTCCCTGGGGCCGGACAGTGCGGACCGATGCTGCTGTGGTGCCCCAGACAGACGCAGGCGCACATGCCTGAGTGCACACCTGCGTACACACACATGCACACACACACACACAACTCCCTAAATATCCAGGAGCAGGAACCAGGCTGCTGGGAGCTGGAGTCGGTCACCAGGCGTCCTGGCAGTCACTGTCCCACCCTGAGTCTCGGCTCCCCCAAACTCTACTGAGTCTTCCGAAGTGCCCCATGGGGATGCGCAGAGTAGAACAGGTCTGCAGCTGGCCCTGGCGTGTAAGGAACAAGGTCCTGAATCCCGGGCCCGCAGCCTGCTGGGTGGGGACAGTCCTCACTGGCGACCAGATGTGCCAAGTGCGGGTTCCCCTTCCTCCCGGTCTCCTGGGTCGGCCCAGCTGCACCCACTCGCCTCCCTCCCTCCAGCCCGCGTTGGGGATAGGGAGCAATGATGAATAAATTGTGCGGAAATACTCAGCAAAGCACATTCAGCAACACTGCAGGGCGGCCCCGCACTGGGGGCATCTCCTGGAGCCCAAAGATCGGTCCTGGAGCAGACCAGCCCACGTGACCCCAGGATCAGCCCACGTGACCCCACAGCCCATCCCACGTGACCCCCACAGACCAGCCCACGTGACCCCACAGACCAGCCGCGTGACCCCACAGACCAGCCCGCGTGACCCCCACAGACCAGCCAGCGTGACCCCACAGACCAGACTGCATGACCCCACAGACCAGCCCATGTGACCCCCACAGACCAGCCCACGTGACCCCACAGATTAGCCCACGTGACCCCACAGACCAGACTGCATGACCCCACAGCCCAGCCCACTTGACCCCAGGATCAGCCCCACGACTCTACAGATCAGCCCACGTGACTCCATAGATCAGCCCACACCACCCCACAGACCAGCCAGCGTGACTCCCACAGACCAGCCCATGTGACCCCACAGACCAGCCTGTGTGACCCCAGGCACAGACCCTTGTGACCCACAGCTCCAATCACATGCTCCACAGACCAGTCCATGTGATCTCACATGACCCCACACACCAGCCCACGTGGATTCCCGCTCACAGGAGTGAGTCACGTGCCTTAGCAGATGCAAAGTGGCCTGTGAGCCCACGACCCCCCTCACCACCGAGCTGGCCCCGTGGGTGCAGCGATACCCACGCCTCTGGGAGCTGGCCACGATGCAGCCTGGGGCGGGCACCGGCGGACAGGAGAGCAGAGGGACGCGGGTGGCGTCATTCCTCCACGACAGCAGAGGCGGGTCCCACCCAGCGCGGGCGCAGCCATCCTCACCATGCAGCCGACTTGGTGGCCGGAGAAGGTGTGTTGGGGCTGGAGTGATCGTGCAGCGGGCAGGGCACTTGCTGTACATGCGGTGGGCGAGGTTCGATGGCGGCCCCGCGTGGTCCCCCAAGCCCCGCCAAGAGGGGCTGCTGAGCACAGAGCCCGAGTACCCTGAGCACCACCGGGTGTGGCCCAGCAACAGAAGGAGGGACTTTGCCAGAGGAAATGGTCAGCCCCGTCCTCAGCGGGTCCGTCAGGACCAGCTGCCCTCCTTAGTTCCCCAGGCTGCATCCGAATTAAGCAGCATGTTCAGGGGAAATCAGCCTTAAAATAAACCAGGCTGGGGCCGAGCGATAGCACAGCGGGGAGGGTGTTTGCTTTGCACGCGACCGACCGGGTTCGATCCCCAGCATCCCATATGGTCCCCCGAAGCACCGCCAGGAGTAATTCCTGAGTGCAGAGCCAGGAGTAACCCCATGTATTTTTAGCAGGCAACCTTGTATATTTTAGAAAACCCTTTTTGAAACCAGTGAGGAACGAGCTTTTTACCTTGCATGGTTTGGAATGTGCTCTAAGCGGGCTCGTGAAGGCAGCGCGGCTGTTTCCGTTGTTTTTCCGTGTCCGCTTCATTCAGCCCCTAATGCCATCCTCGGTGCCGGTTTCCCGCAGGGTCCAACGCCCTCTCGTACGCTCTGTTCTGTGGGGGAGACCTCAGGTCCTGTGGGCTTTGGCACTGTTGTCATCTTATGGTGTTTCTTCACTCTGTGCCGAGAGCCTTCTGCCTGTCCCTCTTGTGACTGACCACTCAGCCAACAGCCTCTTGTTCCATCCGGGAGCTGTGAGTTGCCCGATTGTGTCTTTCCTGTAGCCGAGTGTTCCCTGTTGTGTGTCTGTCCTACAGTTTCTTTATACCCTCACCTGCTCATGTTGTTTCCGAGCTAAGGCCTATTCTGCCACCAGTGGGCAGGGGACAGGTGGTCAGCGGCTACCCCTCGAACACTGTTTATAGGCAGCTCTGCTGTGTATGGGGTGAGGTACAAGGCCAGACAATGAGGGTAAAGTGTGTCCTCTGATCCCACAGTGTGACCCCCGGCACAGCCGCAGCCCACGTGGGGAGGCTTGGGGGTGGTGGCTGGGGTGGCCGAGTTAGGCCCGCAGAGTGTCTCCATGCAGGCCTCCTGGTTTGGTCCTTCTCGGCCCAGCACCCGGCGAGAGGGACAGTCCTGTGGAAGAGCGCAGGCCCGGGGACAGAGCGACGCACTGCTTTGGCCCTGGCGTGTCCAACCTGGCTTCGCTCCCGCAGCCCCATATCACGGTGTCCAGCACTGCGCGTAGTCCTCCCTGAGCACCGAGTCCTCCCTGAGCACCGCCAGCTGTGGCGCCTGACACGAACGAAACTAAGATGACATTCACAAAGCAATCAATAAGCAAGGAAAGGTCGGAGAGCTGGGATCAAATTAAGCAACGTCTAAGTAGGTGGAACTTCAAGGAAGTGCAAAAGATGACTAAGCAGTTGTGGCTGTGAGAAGATCCCCCAACTGAAAGGCTGTCTTGGGGAAGGGGAGGCGGGCTGCCCCTGCTGGTGTGTGGGTGAGGGGCACGCATTAGGACCGGGTGGGGTGTGGGGAGGGAGCCCGCGAGGAGTGCCACCTGCTCCCTCTTTGCGTCCAGTTAGTCACCTGCAAAACGCTGAAGCTGGACCGGGTCCCCCAGCACATGCGTGCTTGCATATGCATGTACACACATGCACATACATACACACACTTGACACACATGTACACACATGTCGCATACATGCTTGACACACATGCAGACACATGTACACATGCCCTCACACATACACATGCACACAAACGTATGCCTGACACACGTGTATACACATGTCACACACATGCACATACATGCTTGGCATGCATGCAGACACATGTACACATGCACACACATGCAGACACATGTAAACATGCCCTCACATGCACACAAATGTATGCTTGACACACATGTACACACATGTCGCATACATGCTTGACACACATGCAGACACATGTACACATGCCCTCACACATGCACACAAACGTATGCTTGACACACGTGTATACACATGTCACACACATGCACATACATGCTTGGCATGCATGCAGACACATGCACACACATACAGACATATGTACACATGTCACACACATGCATACACACACATACACATGCAGACATGCTTGCACACACAAATGTACATCACAGACTCACACTGATGCATGCACTCACACACACAGATGCAGCACACGCTGCGCACACACGCACATGCGTCCATTCCCTAAAGGTCTCCCTTGCAGTTCTTTAGTAGTTTATGAAAAATTGATGTCCTCCTAGTCAGCGTGATGAATGTGGGGGCAGGCAGGGAACCGGTGAAGAGTTTGTTTTAACGGTTATGCATTTAAATGGGCCCATTACAGGCTGCAGTTTCCTCTGCCACAGGCTCTTAAAGGTCCCGCTCACCCTCAGCTCAGGGTCTCCCCAAGAGCTCATGAATCAAGTGAGCCCAAGAGGAGGCTTGGGGTGACAGCTCGGGCCTCTCCTAGGCACAGGAAGGGTGTGGCACGCAGGGCCTTGTTCTCCCAGGGCCCTTTAGCGGCCCGGGCGGTGGCACCTTCTCTGGAAACTTTCTGCAGCTTCAGTGTGTGACCGTGGCCCTTGTTCATGCTGACCAGCAGCAAATGCCAGTTCAGCTGGTGACCAGACGGAGAGAGTGCCTGTCGGAGGGACCCACGGCACAGCTCCTTTCTCCCTTTGTTCCTTCTTAAACCCGAGTCCTGGTTAGAGCAGAAATGAGTCTGTGCAGCGGGAGGGCGCTGGCCTAGACGCCGCTGGCCCAGGTCGGAGCCCCAGCACTACACCACAGTGCTAGGTGTGATCCGAGAGCAGGGAGCGTCACCCCAGGGCACTGCTGGGTGTGGCCCAAAACAAAACGAGAGAGAGAGAGAGAGAGAGAGAGAGAGAGAGAGAGAGAGAGGGAGGGAGAGAGAGAGAGAGAGAGGGAGGGAGAGAGAGAAAGGAGGGAGAGAGAGAGAGGGAGAGAGAGAGAGAGAGAGAGAGAGAGGGGGAGAGAGAGAGAGAGAGAGAGGGAGGAGAGAGAGAGAGAGAGAGAGAGAGACTGGACTGGGCTTCCAGGGCTGTGAACACCCATGGCCACAATCTGCACGGGGTCCCAGGGACCCGTTGGGTGGACAGTCCCGAGCTGCACTTCACTCCGTGACCAACAGGGGGCGCAACAGGCTTTCTGGCGGCAAAGCCACCCCCTCCCTGGGGCTTCTGTCTCCGTCCTTACTGAGGGGGAAGCAGGGGTCTGGGGGAAGAAGCAGAGCACCTCCAGTGCACAGCGCCCTGCAGGAGCTTGAAACGAGGCTGTAATGAGCCAGCTTCCGGCTTGAAATGAGTTGACCCTGTCCAAGGAGTCCCACTGCAAAAGAACAGCTCAGGGTCACGGATGCTGAAGCTCGCCCAAACCAGATCAATAACAGCTGGTTCATTCATCCGGCCCCGAGGAGTGGCAGGTTGGGGTTAGCGTTGACTCTTGCGTGTTGCCTGGTGCCGCTTTGCGGGCCCCCGCGGCCTGAGCAGCCTCCTCGGACCCTTGCACAGTCTGGCCGAGAGTCATTGGTGGGACCCCCCCGCCTTCTGAGCACACCCAGATAAAATGCAGCTGCTGGCTAGTAATCACGGCTCTTCATTCCGCCCACGTGTGTGATGTCACAGGTGAGCACCCTCAATGCCCGTCATTATCGGGTCTCGCAGGGCCTGCTCTGGGGTGCAGAGCCCGTGGAGAGCTGCTCTCGCTGATTGCCTGAGGGTAGCTACCAGAGGGGCAGGATTGGAGGGTGTCACCCTGAAACAGGGATATCGGGGCGAAGGACCAGGGCAGACGAGCACGCAGAGCGTGGACCAGGGCAGACGAGCACGCAGAGCGTGGACCAGGGCAGACGAGCACGCAGAGCGTGGACCAGGGCAGACAAGGATGCAGAGTGTGGACCAGGGCAAGCGAGGACACAGAGCGTGGACCAGGGCAGACGAGGACACAGAGTATGGACCAGGGCAGACGAGGACACAAAGGGGTGGACCAGGGCAGACGAGCACGCAGAGAATGGACCAGGGCAGACGAGGACACAGAGCGTGGACCAGGGCAGACGAGGACACAAAGGGTGGACCAGGGCAGACGAGCACGCAGAGCGTGGACCAGGGCAGACGAGGACACAGAGCGTGGACCAGGGCAGACGAGGACACAGAGCGTGGTCCAGGGCAAGCGAGGACACAGAGGCGTGGACCAGGGCAGACGAGGACACAGAGCGTGGACCAGGGCAGACGAGGACACAGAGCGTGGACCAGGGCAGACGAGGACACAGAGCGTGGTCCAGGGCAAGCGAGGACACAGAGCATGGACCAGGGCAGACGAGCACACAGAGCGTGGACCAGGGCAGACGAGGACACAGAGCGTGGACCAGGGCAGACGAGGACACAGAGCGTGGACCAGGACAGAGCGAGGACACAGAGCGTGGACCAGGGCAGACGAGCACGCAGAGCGTGGACCAGGAACCTGAAATGAGGGTCGCACGTGGCCAGACGTGGCTCCCAGTCTCTCATTCCCAAAAGGCTTCCCGGGCGGGGCGGGCTTACTGTGTGTCACTGCCCTGCTCACCCTCGCCAGAGAGCCCTGAGGCAGTGTCTGACCAGTCCAGGAGAGGGAGAGAGCCAGGGAGGACAGAGACCATCCGCCCCGTGCCTCCCCCAGATGTGGCACATAACCACGTATCTGTCCCTCAGGTTCATCTCTCGTTAGTCTGTGTGGGCCACACCTGCCGCTTCTGGGGCTGACTCCTGGCTCCGGGCACAGGGGCGAGTGCTGGTGGGGCTTAGGGGACCCTCTGTACTGCTGGGGATCCGGCTTGGTGGGCCAATGCACAGCTAGCCACTGTCCTCCCGCTGTCCTCCCGCTGTCCTCCCACTGTCCTCCCTGTCCAGCCCTGGCCTTGTTTGATCTGGATAGGGTTCGGTGTGCGCCGACCGGGGCGCTGAAGTCCAGAGGTTGCTCTGGGCATTTCTGGGCATCTGTGGTGAAGAGCTCATTGGCGCGTCAATGCCCTCCGCTGGGATCTAGGCCTGGCCTCATTCTCCCCATTGCACGTCCTGCTGGGCTGAAGTCAGTGGGACGCAAGACCCCTCTTGGCTGTATTGATTTCCACTTATCCAGACTCATGGCTTGGACCCGAGAGCCGGGGCATCACAGCGCTCCACAGGCGCCGCCCACGTGTGGCCGGTGGTGTGGGGCGAAATGAGACGTTTGAGATGTAGAACAAACAGGCGGACACTTCTCACAGGTAAATACGGAGATTTATTTGCCAGGGGGAATAAATTCCTGGGGAGATAAAGCCAAGATCAATATTTCCTTGGAGTTGCAATAAATATCCCTGGACTTTGAAATAAGATTTTAGGTCGCCGACGGCTGAGGATGAAGCGTTATCAGTGCCGCGGTGAAGGATGAAACTACCAGCTAAGTCCAGGGCTTCTGACCAGCACCCGTGGGGCAGTGAGATGGCCAGGGCCAGGTCTGATGGTGGCCATCCAGGCTCAGCCTGTGTCATCCATGTGACAGAGAAGAGCGAAGCTGCCCGAAGAGCTCACACCCGTCACTAGACACGTCAGTGGGACCAGCAGCTGCTCCTACGCCAGAGTTTAAACATGGCGCGAGGAATGACCAAGCGGGTCCTCCTCACGCGTGTCTGCGTCATCACGCACAGAAGCGCCACAGCTTCCGGCGAATATTTGCGGAAATTGTTTATTTTTTAATAGTATCTCCAGAGAAGAACACTCAGGCCTTCCTTGTGCAAGCACCAGGTCACAGTGACTGAAGGCCACTGCGTGTCCGTGGGGGGCCAGGGCTGATGTCCACAAGGATCTTCGGGGGGGGGCTAAGGCGCCTGCCCAGGAACGGGTGCCCAGTGCCCTCGGCGCAGAGAACCCGGCCCAGCTGCCCACATTTGACTGCCAACTCCGCCTCTGCTGGAGCCAGCAAGAGCGTCTGAGCTTGGCCAGGCTGTGGGAAAGGGGATGAGAGGCTGACCTCGGGGAGCAGGTCTGAGCACTCCCACTGGGGTCCCGGACGAGAGCTGCCAGATAGGGGCTGACCCAGCACCCCCAAATAAAAGAGTCGTGATAAAAATGATGCTTAGTTGTGTTAGCGTTTGCACACGCTAGTAGCTGGTACTATTGTAATCATGTACCACTCCCAGCATTTTTTTTCTTTTTTTGTATTGGAGCCGCACCCAGCTGTGCTCAGAGGTTCCTCCTGGCCCTGCACTCAGGAGTTACTGGTGGCGGTGCTTGGGGGACCACACGGAACACCGGGAGCCACCCAGGGCTAGCAATGTGCTGGGCAAATGCTCTGCCGGCTGTACTGTCGCTCAGCCCCAACACTTGCATCGTTTTCATTAAGATCAGAAACAAAAAGAAACTGATGACGCACCATTGTCACCCTGAGCAAGGCCAAAGCATCATTTAATGAAAGACATGAACCAAATACAGTTTTCTGGAGAAAGGCAGAGACAGACAGAGCCGGTGGGGGCAGACACGTGTCTGCGGAGACACCGGATGGTTCTAGAACACCGCCTGGCAAAGGCTTTCCACATTTAGATTTGTACTTTATAATCAATTACAAAATCATTTGCCAGAACTTGGGAAGATGATAAGTAATGAAGAAAACAGATCTACAGACTAATGTGTACATTCCCTTATCAATAAATTTTTCAAATTTTTTAAAGCAGATGTAGTGAATAAACAGCTTTTGCCAAGGAAATACAGCAGAAACAAAAACCAAAAACCTGTTTTATGTTTGCTGCTTCACAGTGAAATTGGTAAGAAAACACTGAACAGAACTGGCTAACAGAGCAAAGCTTTAAATCTTTTTTTTTCTTTTTTGGGTCACACCAGGCAATGCTCAGGGGTTACTCCTGGCTCTGCACTCAGGAATCACTCCTGGTGGTGCTCGGGGACCATATGGGATGCCGGATATCAAACCCGGGCCGGCATGGACCAGGCCCGTGCAAAGCAAACGCCCCATCCACTGGGCTATCGCTCCAGCCCCGCAAAGCTTTAAATCTTGCCATCCACGCACACACACAAAAAAATAAGCAGTCGCTAGAAGTAGCGGGTCAGGCCTGGGGGACCCTTGGGCGCTGTGGGTGGCGTGCGTGGCCTGCAGGCACAGCCTCTGCCGTGGCCCCTGGGCTGGCCACCAGGGACCCGATCCTGGCTCTGAGGACTCATTGTGCTGGCCAGAAGGACACGTCTCAAATAAAGGGTCACTTTCCACTTGAGAAGTCTCTTTCCCTGCCTGGTTCTTATTTCCAAGGAAGGCAAGTGACGTGGACACAGTGGACACAGTTCCTCCCATCCGTCACTGACAGCGAGAAGGTGGCAGCAGCCCCGTGGGCTGTGCGGGAGAGCCTGCGGCCGTGGCAGGGTCAGCGGCCGTGGCAGCAGCCCCCGTGGGCTGTGCGGGAGAGCCTGTGGCCGTGGCAGGGTCAGCGGCCGTGGCAGCAGCCCCCGTGGGCTGCGGGAGAGCCTGCGGCCGTGGGAACTCTAGAAACGAGCAGCTTCAGCCAGCAGCGGGGCCAGTTCTCAGTGCTGCTCCTGGGAGCTGTGGAGCGGAGAGTGGACAGGGAGGGGTGCAGGGGCATGCGCCCCGACAGCTCCTAAACCTGCTCTCAGCCCACTGCCCCCCCAGGGCGCCCTCTGTCAGCTCAGAGCTAGCAACAGAAAGGTCGAGTAACTTGCCTAAGGTCACACAGCGTTAGAAGCCTGCTGGAGGCGGCTCGCGGTACCTACCATAGGGCTCAGTGCCCTGTACCCAGGCGCACAGGACTTTGGTCTTTGAAAGGCTTCCGGGAGAGCACTGGGAAGTCTGAGGGACACAGAGGGGAGGCCCGGTCACCCTCACCACTAGGAAACTTGGACTCCACATGGTCATCCGCCTCGTGCAGGCTCCAAGCCTGAGCCCCCACCCCCAAGCCTGTCACCCATCTCCACTCTCTCACCCGCCAACAGGGTGTGATGCAAGCGCAGGCGGAAGGGGGAGCAGAAGAGCCGCTGCGCGTGGAAGTTGCCCCTGTGCCCGCAGCCCAGGTAGCCCCGTCTCCGTCGCAGACCCGAGGACGAGCTTGGAGACTCAGGCCAGGACCAAGGCCAGTGTTTGTCCTGGCGGCTTGGCTGCATCACTGCATGAACGAGACGGAAAAGCCAGCAGCACTGGCCCTGGCGCCCAGCTCATGCCCTGGAATAAGCCAAGGGGCGGTCCGGTGTGGCTCTGCTTCCCCAAAAAATCTCCATAACAAGCTCATAGTGGGCCGGAGCGACAGCACAGCGGGAGGGCCTCTGCCTTGCACGCAGCTGACCAGGGTTCAATCCCCCACATCGCATATGGTCCCCTGAGCACTGCCAGCAGTAATTCCTGAGCACAGTCAGGAGTGACCCCTGAGCATCGCTGGGTGTGGCCCTCAAAAGAGAAACAGATGCTAATGGCCGAGAAGGTGAAGAGGTGCCTGCTCTGGCCTTGCGTGTGTCTCGCCCTGAGTCTCCCCAGCTCTCCTCGGTGGCCCAGCCCACACCCCCCCCCAAGGGGCCCACAAGCACCTGCGGGGAGACGCCCCCAAACCAAAGCCCGTTGCATAGTAGAATCGCTGTACCGGTGTTGCGTATGACTGTAGCTTGCTGTACCGGTGTTGGCGTATGACTGTAGCTTGAAATACTCGTCCAGATAAATCCATGTCATGTCCCGCCGTCCCTGGGAGCACAGGCTGCGGCTACTCTTCTGGAGGTCACACCTCGTGCTGCCCAGGGGTCTCTCCGGGGCTTCTCGGGGACCACGTGCAGTGCCCGGGATGCGGCCTTTCCGCTGAGCTCTCGCTCCGGCTCTTGCCAATGTGTTAGGCTGCAACGGAGCAAATCAAAATTATGAAAGTTGCCTTTATTTTAAAAATTACTGCTTGCTAGGGGAAAGAGGGAAAACCAGCACCCGCTCACTGTCAGGCAAACGTAAAACATGTTTCTTTCTTTGGCGGAAAGCAGCTATTTCTGTAATGAAAGTCACTCTGGAGGGCTGTGTAAAGCTCAGAAAAAATGTGGATAAAGGAAATTATAACGAATTACTGGGAGCGGCCGTTGTTGATCATGTGGATTGAGTTTGACAGGAAAATACCCCCTTTGGGGAATCCTATTAATTCCCTTAAAGCGAATTTTTTGCGGGCGCTGCTACAGTAGCCGTGTTGGGTCTGATGCTGAAAGCCTGTTTTTATTGGGTTTGGGGCAGACAGGAGGGGGCAGACAGGAGTAACCCCTGAGCATTGCCGGGTGTGACCCAAAAAAGCAGAAAAAAAAAGGAGGGGCAAAGGCCAGGATGGGCTGGATCTGCAACTCCCCATGCCGTGGCGTGGTCCGTGGCCATGATGATGGTGTCCGTGATTGTCAGGGGTGGCCGTGGCTAAGCCAGCGCTGATGCAGACCAGCTACACCGCAGGCAGCTGCCCTAGGGGTTGGGAGGACCGAGTTCATCACAGTCACGGACCCAGGCAAGCTCGTGCTCGAGGGAATGTTCCGGCCGAGGGCGAGGGTCCTCAGGGCCAACAGCATATGCACTCGTGCGTGCACTCACTTAAAGCGCTTGTTCAGACGCGCACGCACGTGCTTCACAGCCATGTCTGTGACACAGCCATGACTGTGAAGACAGGCGTCAGTCAGCGAGGCGCAACCGCCCGCCAAGCCCGCTGGGGTGGGGGGGGGAGGGGGGAGCCTCTCGGCAACACTCATGCCAGCGCACGGGAGGCCCCAGGGTCAGAGCAGACCTTGGTGCTGTAATGCAGAAGCCGCAAGCCAAGTGATGTGTGTCTGGTTTAGAAGCCAGGGGCCAATGTGTGTGTTCGAAAAGAAGGTGACAATCAAGAAGAAAGGGAGAAGGAGGGTAGCAGAGAGAAGGAGGGAGGGGCGTGCGGGGGGGGGGGGCGGGGGGGGGGGCAATGTCCCCTTAAAGCTGCAGTCTCTTGCATTTGCAAGGTCTCAGCTCCTCAGCCAATCAGTGAAAAACCCAGAGCCAAATTCACAGCCCCAGTCCTCCTGTCATGAGCCTCTGCAGACTCAGAAAAGTGTGGTCAGGCCAGGCTCACGGTTCACCTCAGGCTCAGGAAGTGTGAACCGTGGCTGGGTCAGGCTCACGGTTCCCCGGGCTCAGGAAGTGTGACCCGTGGCTGGGTCAGGCTCACGGTTCACCCCGGGCTCAGGAAGTGTGACCCGGGGCTGGGTCAGGCTCACGGTTCACCCCGGGCTCAGGAAAGCATGTCCGTGGCCAGGCTAGGGTCAGGGTTCACCGCGCACGCATCGTCCATCGGTGTGTTTTCTCTAAGCCAGCACCAGGTGGGTGGAGAACAGGTTCTCTGTGCCCTTGATCTCTTCCCAATAGAAACAGTTTCCCCCATCAAATTATAACGTACAAGTGAACACTCTGTTCGGATCCCATAGGGCAATAAAGAACTCTCCAAGGACATGAGCTGTGGTTTCTAAACGTCGGCCCGGATCATAGCCACGCAAGACCAGCCAACAACTTTCTATTTTTCTGGTCCCGCCTGCATTCAAAAAATTTTGTTGACCAAAAAAGTAAAAATTGTTGACATAAGTCCTCTGGAGCAGAGAGGGCGAGAGAACTCACATCCCTCTCCCAGACCCGCGTCCAGAGGGCAGCGCCTACCCTGAATGCCTGGTGCTTGCGGGCGCCCAGCCCTTAAGAGTACAGATGAAAAGGTTGGGAAGAGTCGCTCAGAAGAGTCTCCTGGGCCCAGGTAGCACATCGGGGGCGGACCCGGCTCTGGGTCCAGCTCCCCAAAACAGTGGACCGCCAGCACCGCCCACCCACTGCCCGCCATACTCCCGGGAGGCACCAACGTGGACCCAGGAGCCGGCCCTGCTCCCCAGAGGTCTCGTGCGCTCGTGCCGGGCAGAGCCCCCACCCCTCCACCTCCCACCCGGCTGCCCAGGTGACCCCACACTCCCCAAGGAGCCAAAGGGCCAGTGCTTCAGGAGGCACAGCAGGACGCGGTGTCGCTGGTGGGCTGAGATGAGGTTTAGCAAGTAGGGGGCCAGGAGTGGGGGCACAGCCTGGATGGTGGGAATGGAATGTGTTGGAATGTTCGGGAATGTGCTGGAAAGTGTGCGAATGTGCTGGAATGTGCTGGAATGTGCTGGAATGTTCAGAAATGGGCTGAAAGTGTGGGAATGTGCTGGAAAGCACAGGCACGTGCTGGAATGTGTAGGTGGCCAGCCGGGGCGGCCTCCTCACGAGGCACCTGACCAGGCTCCGAGAGCATTAGTCCTCCACGTGGCATTTAGAGCAAGCGGAAGAGTAGGTTTAGAAGCCCTGAGGTGAGGTGGTTCGCCTGTCCTGGGAGGGCCCTGAGAAGGTTCCCAAGCATTTGGATCCGTCTGCTTGTACTGTGATAGGTGGATGTGACTATCCCATTGGACGGTGCTCTGGCAGGTGCAGGAAGGTTCTGGAAGCACAGGGGTGCTTTGGCATGTCTGGGCAGGCCACGGTTCTGCCTTATGTTGTTCTCCATGTCCCTGTAGCAGCTCACGATGGAGGAATCGGCTTGTCGCTATTGAAGACGGTTTCTCAACCAAGAAATTACAACAGTGACAGATTTCCAGGCATCCCATGGTCAAAGCATTCAGCACATCTTTGAGCCTGGAGAGCCTGGTGTGAACGTGGGGCGCAGCTTTGGGGGCTGTCTTCAAGGTGCCCAGCGTCTCTGTGCCCACACATGCAGAGTCTGTGAGTGGGCGGGGCGGTATCCCTGCCCTGCTCAGAGCAAGCCCTCGGGGTGCTGAGCGATGGTGAAGATCCAGAGCAAACACGCTCTGAGGCCAGGTGGCTCCTCCTGACCACTCTGCGATGCCTCCCAAGCTGTAGGTTTCCTTAACCCACGTCTGGAGATGGGGGAGGTGCCTGTAAGAACCCGAGGTTTGTCACTTCTGGGAGGAAACCTAGACATGCCACCCAGAAGAGCGTGCGGGGCTCACCGTGGTCCCAGCAGTCAGTGACCCCAGGTTGTCCCACCTGCCTGGCCCCTGGGTTCCTGGCGTTGGAAGCCGCATGCTCGCATCAGCCATTCCGCTAACACAGTTTGTGTGACTAACGCCGCTGCAAACCTGGGCCACTGCAACCTCTCCAGAACATGCAGCTGGCGTCTGAGTAATTGCATCTCCTCCTGCTCTGTTCGTGGCAAGGGGGCTTGAGGCAGAATGTTTCCCTGAGTGTATTCCTACCTCCCGAGGGACACCAGCAAGTAGCGACAAATATAATCAGATACAATGGCGGGTCTGATATTAGAAACACGGGCACTGATGGGCTCACACGGAGAAAGGAGAGTTTCACTCACATGCACTTGGCAATTTAATGCGAACCCTAACTGCACTGGAAGCTTCCTTGGGAAAATAATAGCCAATTAAAAAATGTGAAGATGTATCCTGTGATCTGGGAAGCAGAATTAGATTCATTTCACCGTGTTCAAAAGTGTCATTTGACAAATATCAAATTTTGCTGTCACGATTGCATGGTGGCTGGTGATGCAAGACCACGGTGAGTTGGAGCAAGTGGAAACAGGAGCTCGGAGGGAGCCTTTGTAATCGCAGCAGGAAGATGATCAGCAGAAGGAAGATGGCAAAGCCCGCTAGAGACGACCGAGCGGGCCGGACATGGAGGCACACACCTTCCTTAGAAGAAACAATCCTGGGCCGGAGCGATAGCACAGCAGGGAGGGTGTTTGCCTGGCATGCGGCCGGCCTGGGTTCGATTCCTGGCATCCCATATGGTACCCCCAGCACTGCCAGGAGTAATTCCTGAGTGCAGAGCCAGAAATAGCCCCTGAGCATTGCCGAGTATAACCCAAAAAGCAAAGGAAGAAGAAGAAAGAAGAAGAGGAAACGGGCCTGAGGTTTCATTTGTGTCCATCTTAGTTCAGCATTTCGAGGCCTTGCCAGCAATAAAGTTCTTTTAAAGCACACTGCAAGGTCTTAAGATGACCTTGTGACCTCCCTAAAGAGATTCCTGTGACATGGGAGAAAGAGACTGTGTTCAGGGTTTGTTTTACTTCAGGGACTGTGAAGCTGAGCCTGCCCACCTTGACTCTGCAGGCGGCAGAGTTAGGGAGGAGTTAGGGGCGCACTGTGGGAAACGGGGCACCTGGTAGCGGCTGAGACCTTAGCATCTACCATATCTTTGGTTTCTTGACTATTTGGCAAAGGTTTTTGAACACAGGCAAAAATAGACTAGCGAGACTGGCCCATATCCAAAAGGGTAAAAGCAACAAGCGCTGGCGTGGATGCGAGGAGAAAGGGACTCTCATACATTGTTGGTGGGAATGTCAACTTGTACAACCTTTCTGGAAAACAATATGGACATTCCTCCAAAGACTAGAAATTGAGCTCCCCTTTGACCCAGCCATACCGCTCTTGGGAATATACCCTGGAAAGCCAAAAAACACAGCGGAAACACAATCCGCACTTTTATTTTCATAGCAGCACTATTCACAATAGCCAGAACCTGGAAACAACCAGTATGCCCAAGAACTGATGACTGGATTAAGAAATTGTGGTACATCTACACAATGGAATACTATGCAGCTGCTAGGAAAACTGAAGTTTTGAAATTTGCCTATAAATGGATGGACATGGAAAGGATCATGTTGAGTGAAATTAGTCAGAAGGAAAGAGAGAGATATAGAACGACTGCATTTATTTGCATGACATAAATATATCAGGTGGTCTTACCAAAAGTGGAAATTACCACAAATGTGAGGGAGTCAGAGGTTAGATAAGACAGAGAAGGGAACATGTGTGAATAAATGTCAAAAGGGCTAATACCAACCTAGAACTGAACATTAAATACAGGCAAAAAAAATGCACATGATGGTTTCTAAGTGTACGTGAGTGCAACCCACAATATGTAAGAGAAGGAAAAGAGAGAGAGGGAGAGAGAAAAGAGATAAAGAACCTGTCATTTAGGCAGGCTGTGGGAGGGGGGAATTGGGGACATTGGTGGTGGGAAATGGGCACTGGTGGAGGGCGGGTGCTGGAACACTGTGTGACCGAAACCTCCAAACATGAGCAACGTTGTAATCTCACGGTGGTATAATAAAATGTTTAATAAAAAATAGAGTGGCGCGGGGTGGAGGAGCAATAGCACAGTGGGTAGGGCACTCGCCCTGCACGGCCAACCTGGGTTCAATCCCCGGCACCCTGTATGGTCCCCTGAGCCCTGCCAGGAGCCAACCCCGAGCACCAGCTGCTGTTCCCCAGAACAGAAGCCAAATAGAGTGGCTGAGCAGAGCGTGTGTCCAACATCTGGTCTCCAGAGCGGCGGCCACAGGGGCCAGTTCTGCGTCTATACCCAGTCGCCGGGGTGTTCTGTGAGTGCAGGAAATGACAGATGCCGTAAGTCATCCACAATAACTATGTGTGCCTCTAAAGCACCGGGATTCCTTCCTTCCTTCCTTCCTTTCTTCCTCCCACCTTCTTTCCTTTCTTCCTTGTCTCCCTCCCTCCTTCCTTCCTCACGTTTCCGGGCCGTATCCAGAAGTTCCTAGGCTTACTCCTGCTCGGCACTCGGAGATCATCCCTGATGGGGCTCAGACCATATGAGCTTGAGTATGGTGCTTGCAAGACAAGTGCCCTACCCATAATATTGTTTTCCCATCCATCCCAAGGGCTCTTTATTTCTTAAACATAACTGCCATTATCACACCTGGATTAAAAAAAAATCCTCTCCTCAGCTGTTAGGGATGCCCCAAGCATCAGCTCTCACCTGGATCAACTCCACGGCTTCTGGGCTGATCCCCTACTTCCTCCCTGCCTCTGGCCCACCTTCAAGCAGGAGGAGGAACTACTGTTGAGGGCTGGGCCACATTATTCTCCTTTGGCCATTTCCTTGGGTTCAGATAATCACGGAGCCCCCTCAGGCCGCGACATCCTGGGTCACAGGTCAGTCAGCTGCCCACCTCATCATGCCTGCCTGAAGGGCCTCATGGATATCACTTGCCTTCCCATTGTTCATCAGTTCATACAGTGATATCACTTGTATCACGTTTTCACTTGTCTTCCCGTTGTTCATCAATTTGCTCGAGCAGGCACCAGTAACATCTCCATACGTCCTGTCACAAGCAAGAGTAGCCCAAGGGCATCTGCTCGCTCCAGGAACACAGAGAGCCTCAAACCATTCCATCAGGTCATGGGAATGAGGACCATAATTGGCCTCCTGAGATAAGGCACCTTTAATGCCTGTTTCTCACAAACTTGTTCAACATTCATTTAATGTGTATGTGGATAAACTTGGCCTATTCATAAGAGTCATAGACCTTGTTCAAACTGAGTGTGAGGCCTTTCGGCCCTGTGACATACTTGGGACGCTGGGACGTCACAATTGTCCTGCCCCTCACAACAGAGCACAGCTCACCAATCCCTGAGACACAGGCACTCAAGATTGACTCGAATTTCCTTTGTCCCAGACTTCAAGTTGCTGAGATAGTTCCCGTTTTTTCTCTCTTCGACTTTTCCAAGTCTCCTACGGATTCTTTTCAAATGAGATCCTTTCCTACAAACTCTCCTGGGATTGAAGGGAGTGACAGGATGGATCCAGGCCTCTGGGGATTGAGTTGGGTGTGGGGGGGGGATCGCAGGTCTCTGAGGGTGAAGGTCTGGTAGGGGGTGGGTTACTTTCAGGGGACCCCCCCACTGCAGACTCTGCTGGTTTTGCTCTCCTGGCATCGGTGCAGCAAGGCCGGATGCCAACACGCAGGCTCAGGAAGTGTCTCCTTCCTTTCCTGAGGGCAGTTTCTCCCTACAGTGGCATCCGCCGGCCAGCCGCCTCTGTGCTCCCCAAACTTACCTTTCTCCTCCGTGGACGTGGGTGCCCTGTTCATGGAGTCTCGACTCGCAGTATTATCTCTGCTTCCAGACTTTCCTCCCACAGAGACCGTTCCCCAGGGGGTACCAGAACAGACTCCAGGCAAGCCTGGTGAGCTGACAAATGTCATGTGTGGCTGCCACAGGCCTGACCCCACACCCCTGTCCCCTGACCCTGTGACAAGCCTCTTTTGTGGCTACAAGTATAGACATGGGCTGAGACCGGGAAGGGGCTTGAGTTAGGGTATGGTCAGCTCAAGCCCCACTTAAATGGGGCAGAAAATCTGGGCTCTGCTTGTCCATTTGGAGGAAGATGATCCTTAATAAATCTTTGGCAGATTAAGTGGGTTTGAATCGGGCGGGTGTGCTGAGTGGTGAAGTCCAGTCTAACAAACCTTATTAAAGTAACACTTCTGGGGCCGGAGCGATAGCCCAGCGGGTAGGGCGTTTGCCTTGCGCGGCCAGCCCATGCTGGCCTGGGTTCGATCCCGGCATCCCATATGGTCCCCGAGCACTGCCAGGAGTAATTCCTGAGTGCAGAGCCAGGAGTAACCCCTGAGCATCGCTGGGTGTGACCCAAAAAGCAAAAATAATAATAATAATAATAATAATAATAATAATAATAATAAATAGAAAATAACACTTCTTTCATGTGCAACAGTTTAATTTTTCAGCCACGAGATTAGCACTGTTACGTTCTGAACCTCATTGAAAGCATTTGCCAAACAATGTATGATAATATGAAGTCACTGGGGCCACAGGGCGCTGACAGGTACGTCCCAGGCTCAGGATACCTCATCCAGCAGGATTCCCCAGTGAGACCTGATCCATCTGCCGTGGGACGGTCTGATGAGCTCCAGCGTGACCTGATCCATCTGCCGTGGGACGGTCTGCCGAGCTCATCACTTCAGGGCTTTATTTCTTTCTCAAGTCCTCAGATGAGTGTATCTAGAGGAGGAATTACAGTTGCTTTTAGTGGAGATGCATAATGCAAAGGTTTGTTTAAATGCAGGCCGGCCTATTTATAAAGGAACACCTGGGGAGCTTTATTTTGGGTCTCGAACAAAACAGAAAATTGTTGCGATCACGATATTTAAATGGGCTCATTTACATTCTCCTGCAGCAGTGAAAAGGAGGCCGAGCTCCGAGAGAGCGAGAGAGCTGAGGTGCCCCTGCATGGGACCCCGTGCGGGGGGAGGAGAGGGACAAGATGGCCGCTGTCCCCTCCACAGGAAGCCAGAAGGGCCAGCCTGGCCCAGATCTGCTGTCCTCCCTATCACCTGTCTTCTGCCCTCCTGCTCCGTACCCACCGGGCACTGGCCCTGGAGAGGGGTAGACACAGGCTCTGCCTTGTAGGGTCCCCGTGTGATATCATCAGTAACCAGGCCCCCCCACCACCACCCCTGGCCAGCTCGTCTCCCTTGCCAGACCCCCGCCCCTCACCTTCCCGTTCTCTCTACAGCATCATCTGGGGTCCCAGGTCCCCTCATACATGCCAGCCAGCGGGCCGGCCCTCGCTGCCCACCTCAGTGCCTGCCCTTTGCTCCTACAAGATGCCCTTCATGGTACCCCGTCCTGGGACCAGCACCGGTGCTGACCATCACCTCACCCTGACCACCACCCCATACTGACCATCCCCCCGACCACCACCCCATACTGACCATCCCCGCCCTGACCATCCCCCGCCCTGACCATCCCCGCCCCCCCTGACCATCCCCGCCCTGACCATCCCCCGCCCTGACCATCCCCCCTGACCATCCCCCGCCCTGACCATCCCCGCCCTCCCCCCCCCATGACCCCCGCCCCACCGCCCTCCCCCCCTGCCTCCCGCCTGCCCCCCGCCTGCCATCCCCCTCTCCCGCTCATCCCCTGACCATCCCCACAGACCACCCCACGCCCTGGACCCTTCCTTGTCTGGACTCTGGCCAGGCTCTCTCATCCTCCGCCTGTCCTGAGCAGCTGTTTCTGTCTGAACATCTTTGCTCTGTGCCCCCTGAGGCCCCGGATCCTGAGAGAACCAGGTTAGCAGCAGCAACCGCCTGTCATGGAAAATGCAGCAGCCAGTCCAAGCTGTCCCCTGCACCAGCGCCTCAGCCCAAGGCCTCTGCTCTGTTCTGGCCCACCTGGCACACAGTGGCCAGCATCGACGCCCATGTCCAAAGGCCTTGACTGTCCACTTCACCCCATGGGGGAGCCGCGCTTCTTCACCAGGCAGCGACAGACACATCTCTGAGCCCGTAAGTGACCTCGGTCTTTCCCCTCAGCCGGAGCCCGCAGGTCGCCCAGGAGACCCTAGAAGATTTCCAGATTATGCCATAATGAAGGTTGGATAATCTCTAATTAATGAAACCCTTATGGAATAGTTTTAACAAACACTCATGAGACCCAGATGCTGCTTTAGTGATAAATCGTGGTTTAAAATGCTGAGTGTGCGGACAGCCCAGTAACTGCCCAGCCTGTCAGCTGGAGAGACGGCTCCAACTCCCCGGGTGCCCTGACTCCCTGCAGCATCGCAGACCTTTGTGTGAGAGCTCTTCACACAGCTGTGCACACTATGCTTCTTGGCAGTAAAATCTCTCTCTCTTTTTTCTTTACATATATGTTTTCAAAACTTTACATAGATGTTTTCAAAGCACACAAAAGATCCGTTTCCCACCCTCTTCAAGAATACGGGCTAGCAATGCTTCAAAAATAAATGGATTCCTGGGTAATGACCCAGAGACCAGTTCATCAATCACACATGCATGCATTGGGAACCTGACCCAGAACTCAGACCCTGAAGCCTGCCCACACAGAAGGCATTGTCCTTGCCCAGGAATGCAGGGCTGGGAGACAGTCCCACAGGCAGGGCGCCTGCCTTGCACGTGACGGTTCCATCCCTTCCCCAAGCCAGACCAGGCGCGATCCCTGAGCACGGGAGTAAGACCTGAGCGTAACTGGGTGTGTGCCCCCTCCCTGAAATCGCTGGGCGCTCAGGCTGGGCTTGGCCCATGGAACAGAAGCCAGTCAGAATATTTCACTGTCCTGGGAATCGTTTTCCTCCTCGGTGTTTTATCAGCTCAAACAAAGTCAGAGCATGTGTGAACTGCGGGTTGGCTGTTCAGAGCCTCGAGCGCTGCCCAATGGAAGAAGGGAATTGAATTCACCAAAGTCTGCACAAGAGACTGAGACCCTCTAGGCTGTTGGATTGGCATGAAGAAATGCAGCATTTGGGATCTAGACGGGAGCAGACAGGTAGGGCCACTGGGTATGGTCCAAAAAACCAAGTTAAAAAAAAAGGAAATATGGTACTTGACCCGGGACCAGGACATTGCTTTGCCTTGTATTCCAGCATGCTGGTACCTCTTCTTTAGCGTGGTTTAATTAGTCTCTAAAGCCATCACTGGCCCTGGGGGTTTGCGTCTCAGATGACATCTCGTTTGGAAACGAGATGTGTTTCCGTGTGTCAGACGTTTCCCCTCAAGACGCCGATTCTTTTAGCTCTTTTTATTTTCTTCGATTGTGTCTAAATAATCATTGGCATAGAGCTAAAAGCGGGAACAATGTTCATTGTTTGTATACAGGAGAATCTCAGTGGGGGGGAGGGGCACTGCCCGTCATTGTCAGCGCGATCTCAAGTACGGAATAGGAATCAGACAGTGATTTATGGGTCCCATTATGGAGGCGAGAATCACGAAAAAGCAAAAGCATCATTTGACTGGCTCGCATGCGCGTCGCAAACGTAAAACAGTCAATTATCTGAGCTTTGTCACGATTTTCTACACTGTAAACATATTTAGTATTCGAAAGTGTGTTTTCATTGCTGCCCTTAATAACCCTTTGTTCAGTCATAAGGAGAAATACATAAGCAACGACCACAGAATGGAGTTGCAGGAAGGATCTCTTAAAGGCAGCCTGGGAAAGTCGCTTTGCAGGCGGCTGGGTTGGGGCTGGGCTGGGCTGGGGCGTGGCCGGCGGGATGGCAGGTGGGCGGGGCCTAGGAGCGCGCAGTAGGGGCGTGTCGTTGTGGGCGTGGCCACGGACGTGTCATGGGGCGTGTCTTGCTGAGCGTGGCTAATGGGCGTTGCACTGGGCTCCTAGAGTGTCTGTAGTGGGCGTGGCTTGTGGGCGTGGCTGCCTGTCAAGACCCAGTTGCAGAAAAGATGGTGGTTGAGCCCAGCCTGCCCGCTGAGACGGCAGAGCCTGGCCGTGCAGATTCCACCTCACCATGGAGCTGGGCTCTGCATGGCAGACGAGGGCGAAGCAGGATAAACACGCACCCTTAGTTCATTTTTGCCTTCAGAGCACCGGTTGCTCGTTCGGACAGTCAGTGCCCAGGGAACTGCCATCCGAGGCAGTGGGGCAGGGCACGCCTGTCGCCCAAAGCGTAGATGGTTCCTTATTCCACACGTGTCAAGGCGGGAGAAGGGATGCAGGGCAGGGTGGTGGGGGAGATGGGCAGGGGGAGGGAGTGCCAGCCCAGCCCAGGGAGAGCTGACCTATCCCAGGGAACCCCAAGTGCTCCTGGAAGCGTGAACCTGGCTCCCTAGTCAGCTTCGCAGGGAGGCGCTGTGGCCAGGTTCTCCACCTGCCTTTCAGGGCGTGCAAGGAAAGATGCAGGGAAGGAGACACAGCCGTGTGGCGAGGCTCTGCTGTGACGTCTGCTACGGCAGCCCACACTCCGCGCCCGGGGGGTGCTCCCCTTCAGGTCCGTGAGCAGCTCTGGGGCAGTGATGTTCTTCCGGCAGTTCTCTGCACCCCAGAGCAGCCAGCGCTGCACCCGTGAGCTGGGATCCTCGGGAGGGCTGGAGCAGCTCGTGGGGTCCACTCAGGTCAGGTCGCCGGCTGTAGAATATTTTGGTTTGTCTTTTAGTGTTTGGTTTGGGTCACACCCAGCAGTGCTCAGGGGTCACTCGTGGCTCTGCACTCAGGAATTACTCCTGGCAGTACTCAGGGATGTATGGGTGCCGGGACTGAGCCCGGTTGGTCGTGTGCAAGGCAAACACCCTAACCCCTATACTGTTGCTTCGGCCTCGCCCGACTATAGCTTTTGTCCCTGCACCGCTCGCTCTGACCTCCTTTGTCAGGTGTCCTGCCAGCAGCCGTGGGTCATCACAGCCGGGGGCTGAGGTCATCCTGCCCTGGCACTTGTATCACTTGTATCACTTGTCTTCCCGTTGTTCATGGATTTGCTGGAGCGGGCACCAGTAACATCTCCATGCTAGTGTAGCCCAAGGGCATCTGCTCATTCCAGGACCATGAAGAGACTCAAGCCATTCCTTCAGGTCATGGGAATGAGGTCTATGATTGTTACTGGTTTTTGGCATATCAAGTACTACACAGGTAGCTTGCCAGGCTCTGCCGTGCGGGTGGAATACTCTGTAGTAGCTTCTCATCTCATGCATTTATTGATGAACCGCAAGCGCAAAGCCTCAGCTTTTCTGGTGGGTGGAGCTCTGACGAGCTGTGGAGTCCGGATGTTGAAAACGGCGGCCCTCATGGTGTGGGGGGTTCCTCTGGCTTCTTCGCGAGGCTCTGCTGGGATGTCAGCAAAAATGCAAACTGCTGCCAGTTTCCCGCTCTGCCCCCTCCGCCTCCTGAGGGGGGTCCTTGCTGTCCTGGCCCTGTGGCCCTTCCCCAGTCTTGAGTCCAGCCAGCCCTCCTCTGTCGGAGCCGTGAGGGAGAGCCGATCACCGCACACAAAGCCACGTGGTGTCTTGCACAAGATGCATGAGGCAATGGCATTTTTATCTGCTTAGCTGTTCTCTGAGAAGTCCCAGAGCCTGCCTGGTGGAGGGAGTGGACTTGGCTTGTTTACTGTCCACAGCACAGGGGCTGGGGCTGGGCCCAGGCCTCCATCTGCCTTCAGACTGGTTGCTCCGTCTACCACTGCCCCTTCCTCCCATGGACGGGGGGGCCACGTCATACCAATCAGACAAGAACCAGTGGCCAGGGTGAGCTGCTGCCCGTTCGTGCACTCTGAATCCGTGGAAGAGGTGTAAGAGAATACAGTGCACCTGGACCTCTGCATTTCTGTGAGTTTTTTGCTTGCTTGTTGGGGGCAGGGAGCAGGGGGTTACACCCAGCACTGCTCAGAGCTTACGCCCAACTCTGGGCTCAGGGACCAGTCCTGGAGGCTCAGATGGATGGAACCCAGGGCAGCTGCAAGCGAGACCACCCCTGCCCCCTGGACTGTATCTCCAGCCCTTGTGAGCTTTTTTTGGGGCGCGGGTCACACCCGACAATGCTCAGGAGTTATTCCTGGCTCTGCACTCAGGAATTATTCCTGGCAGTGCTCGAAACCCTGTGGGATGCCGGGATTGAACCCGGGTTGGCCACATGCAAGGCAAATGCCCTCCCCGCTGTGCTATCACTCTGGCCCCCTGTGGAGCTTTTTAAAAAAAACATTACTAACCTGTTTTGGTAGTCAGTAGCATTAACCCCTGTCTCAAAGATCAGCAATGAGGAGTTTTGCTGTGATTTCTTAGGCAATGTTGTAAGTAAAAGTTGGATTCAGAATGCTCAGAAAGCAATTACCTTTCTGGAACACAAGTAAAGAGTGTCCGTGGACCAGGGGGAGACAAAGGCTGCCCTGGGGTCTGCGGTCATTCAGCACGTAGGGTGCAATCAGGATGTGATGGGGTGAAATCAGGGTGCGATCAGTCGTGGCCAGGGGTGTAATCGGGGTGTGATCGGGTTGTAGTCGGGTGCTATCAGGGTGTAATTGGGGTTTGAATGGGCTGTAATTGAGGGTATGATTAGGGGTGTAGTCAGGTGTGTGTAATCGGGTATGGTCAGGGTGTAATTGGGGTGTGATCCGGCTGTGAATGGGCTGTTACTGGGGGTGTGATCAGGTTGTAGTTGGGGGTGTGTAATTGGGAATGATCAGGGTAGATCAGGGTATAATTGGGGTGTGATCGTGGTGATAAGGGTGTCACTGTATCACTGTATCACTGTCTTCCGTTCATCATCGATTTGCTCGAGCGGGCCCCAATAACATCTCCATATGTCCTGTCTCAAGCTAGTAGAGCCCAAGGGCATCTGCTCACTCCAGGAATATAAAGAGCCTCAATCCATTCCGGAATGAGGTCTATAATTGTTACTGGTATTTGGCATATCAAATACAACACGGGTAGCTTGCCAGGCTCGCCGTGCAGGTAGCATACTCTTGTAGGCATCTCTAAGTTCAGCATTTATTGATGAACCACGCGGCCAAGCTGTGATAGGCTGGTCTGCTGGGTGGAGTGCTGAGAGAGAGAAGTCCGGATGTGGAAAATGGAGGCCCTCATGGAGTGGGGGGTCGTCTGGCTTGTTGCGAGGCTCTGCTGGGGTGGTGGGCCAGGGCTAGAACCCACCATCTCTCCCGGGCGCCTCGTGAGCGGCTGGTCACAGGGAGAGCCAGTAGCAGCTCTGCCCCATGTCTGCGAAGTCTCTGCCTCCCTCCACTCTCTGATAAGGGTGTCATTGGGGTGCAGTTGCCTTGTGATCAGCGTCTGATCAGGATGTGATTGGGGTGTAATCAGGCTGTAAGTGAGTTAATTGGTGTGTGACCAGGGTGTGTTTGGGGTGTGATCGCCCATGAAATTGGGCTTGTGTTGTGAAAGTGGTGTGATGTGGGGTGTGATCAGGGTTGTCTGGGTGTGACTGGGCCATAAACAGGCTTGTTTGATGTGTGAGCAGGGTGTGATTGGGGTATAATTGGGTTGTGGTCGGGGGAGTGATCATGGGTGTAATCAAGGTGTTGTCAGATTGTATCCATTTGCAAGCAGGGGATAGTTAGGGTGTGCCAGGGTGTAACCGGGGTGGAATGCCGCCGAGCACTGAGCTGGAGCTGAGGGAGGCGGCGAATGGGCCGGAACGCGGTGCTGGCACTGGGGCCTTTCCTGCCTTCCACCTCCTGGCACCCGCTCCCTGCCGACGCCCAGATCCGGTCCCAGCGTCTGCGGCGCTTCCCTGCTCTCCCAACAGCCTGTTCCCTGGGCTCCGTCTCCTGGCCGGCTGTGTCTCTCCTCTCCCTTCTCTGCTCCGCTGGGCGCTCCCCTCCACGAGCCTAATCATCTGTGCTTTTAGATAATTAGGGGAAACGCAAAGCAGCCACAGTAGGAAGCCCCCCAGCCCCATCCAAGAAGAAACGATAGGTTCCCTCTTCTCTCTCAGATCCCTCTAAAGAGAATTAAGGTTGCCTTAACGCAGTGAATCCTGAGCACAGAGCCAGGAGTAAGCCCTGAGCACTGCAGGGTGTGGCCCCCAGACAATCAAACAGAAAAGTTGAGAGACGGGACTGAAAACAAAGGCCGTGACTGTAGGTGCAGGGGAGGTGTTTGAGGGCTGGGCATGGGCCCTCCTGTAAGCAGCCTGGGTTCAAGCCCTGCCCCCTCTAAAGCAAAGTGTCCATCACATAGAGGCCCTGTTGTTTCCCTTCCCCTCGGGACTGCTGAAGCAGAGGAACCCCCCCGCCATGCTGAGAGGAGACTCCGGCGTTTCTGGGAAGGGACCCTTCATAGCTGTGTGTTTCCTCTTGGCGCCATCTCCTGCGTTTGACTGGCGTCTGTCCTGGTGACCCCGTTTTCCGGAAGTGGCAGGCAGCGGGGCAGCCACAGAGGCGGGCGTTGGTGCACAGGCTGGGCGGTGCAGTGCTCCCCACCACTTGGAGATGGAGGCCAGACCTCACTGCCCCCAGGACCCGCCCTCCCGACGCCCTGCCGTTGTGCGTTCTCCCAGAAGCACCTGGGCAGGGCTCTTCAGATCCCTGAAAGTCGGCTTTCGACTCAGTGGTCGCAGTTGGGCCTTCTTCCTGTCTGTCACTCCCAAGACTCTTGTCCTCAATGACGTCCCCGCCCCCAAACCCAGGGCCACAGAGAGGCTTCCGGCCACGGGAAGTAGCATCAGAGTGCAGAAACTCTGGCAGCAGAATCCGAGTCATCTGAACCAGTGAGGACTGGAAGAGAAGCCCAGGAGTCGCCTTTCCCAGGAACTGGCCCCGGAGAGTTCTGGGAATGGCGTCAGTGTGGCCACGTTGCTTTCTCTTGTTTTCAGTCTAGGGTGGCCAGATCAAGCGGCGCTGGTTTTTTGTTTTTTCCTTTTTTTAGAATCAATGAGAGCAGAAGAGACTCATGAGGCCGCCTTAGCCGTTTCTGCTGAATAGATTCGGGCAGTCGGGCTGGGCGAGTGGTGCTCGCTGGGTCACGCTTGCAGAGAACAGCTGTGCCCACCTCTGCGGGCTCACCCGCTGCGTCTGTTGGCACTCACTGTTTCCCGGCCAGGCTACACCAAAGTCCCCCAACAGCTCTAGCCAGACTTGCCTGTTTGGTTCTTTCTGGGAGACCTGTCACATCAGGATGGCCCCTCAAACCAGATGCTGAGCTTATGTGCACGCATTCCTAGAGGAAACACAAGCGGAAGCAGGGAATTCAGTGGAGGGGAGACCCATCCCACCAGGTATATCTGCAGACCTGAAATACCACACACGCGCACACACACACACATGCACACACACACATACACACACAGACAGACAGACAGACACACACACACACACACACACACACACACACAAGAACCCTGGAAACACACAGACGACTTCAGGCAGTCGGGACCACGGATGGAGCCGTTCCTCAGTGGGCCCGTTCCTGAGCGGGAGTCTCTATGCAGAATCTCTCTGAGCGGGGTCAGAGAGAGGCGTGCGGGGTCACGGCCCTTGCCCTGCACACAGCTGACTGCTCTCATCCCTGACCCCCAGGCCCCCAGTACCGCCCAGAACAAAAACACACAAAGTCTATTTGAGTCTTCTTACCAGCTCTAGAACGAAAACATGGTTTGATTTTATAAAACACCACTGAGAGTTCTAGCTTTGGAACGGGCTTTTGTTTTCCTCGTTCCTCGTCCCCTCCCGCTCTGCGGCCCCTCCCCTCCCCGGAGCCAACCCAGCCTCTGTTCTAGGGAAAGTCTCAGGCCACGGCCTGGAAATGTCCTCTCAGCCTGGCACCCGCAAACCGTGACTGTTGAGAAACAGTGAATTTCCGAGGCAAGCAGCAGCAAAGCGCCAATCTTTACACCGTCATCTGCTCAACAAAGGGTGATCCGGTAGAAGTGTTGGTGACAGTGTCAGGCTGTCCACACCTCGCTGCCCTTCCTCCTGCACAAGGCCTCCCTCTCTGCAGAAGACCGCGGGCAGTGACTCAGCAAGCCCACACTGTCCTTGGTGGTCTCAGTCCTTGCTCTTTCCGGAAGCATTTTCCAGGAAAGGCCCCATGAGGGCGCACACACCGATGTCCCCACTTGCCAGCTCTGTTACTGGCCTGTAAGGTGCCGGTGTCCACGACTCGGGCATGCACAGACCCTTAGGGTGGCGCCGTCTTAACTTCCCAAGGCCCGTTATGGGTTTGTCATGGCGTGTAGCAGCTTTCAGTCACCTGTGCAGTGGCCCGTCGCTCACCGCACACCAGATGTTCCTTCCTTGCCGCCTCTCACCAACTCGCTTGTCAAGGAAAAGAGGGGGGCCGGGGTGCCCGTTCTGCTCGAGTGACGGGCGCTCACCCATCAAAGCCGGCAGTGACACGTGGCTGTGATCAGACGCCACCTGGAAACTCATTAGCAGGATGGGCTGCAGAGAGCTGTCGCCAGCCGCCCTCCCGGGAGGCGCGTGAGTCACGGAGACGCAGCAGCAGCAGCCTGCGTGCGCCCTGCACACAGGCCACGGGGACACAGGAGCAAAGAGCCTGCTGGGGAATGGGGCCTCAGGCCGCTCGGTGCTGGCGAGCCCAAATGCGAGTCCCCGAGCAGATGGCAACGGGGTGCTAAATGTCCCCTGTACCCACCACCACCCAAAATCTTCTCTCAAGGGTCGTTCTATGGACCATGTGTTCTGGGGGTAGAGCCTGTGGTTTGCTCCTCTCTGACCATTGCTTCAGTGACGTCACAACCCACGCCTGAGTCCCAGTGCTGTGAGTATGTTTCCTCTGGTGGACTCCAGCTTCCGGGCGGTGAACACAGGGCCGAGCTGGGGCCCGGCCAGCTGGGGTGTTCACGTGCGACTCTCCTGAGCGTTTCCACTAGTGTCGGTGTCCTGGAACAGCGTTTCACAGGTGGGCCGTCTGGTCAGAGTGGCCTGGTGTCCGTTTTGCCACTGCCCGTCTTACAGGAGGGGAGCACGTTGTGCCCCTCCCACGTGGCCACGGCTGGGCTCGCACATTGCAAGTGTGGTCTTGGCTCAGTGGACGGTCCATTTCCTCCCTAGTGCTCCGGATGAGATGTTTTCATTTCTGTGGTCCACGGTTCTGTCCTCGCCTTGGTTCCTTTTGTGTTCTTTAAGGACAGCTTTGCCTGCTGGGTCTTGGAGACTCTCCCCTTGTGTTGCTCGGAAGCTTCATCCTTTACTTTCCCGTTCGGCTTGTTTTTGTTTGCTTTGGGGTATCAGCCAGTGGTGCTCAGGGCTGACTCCTGGCTCTGTGGCCACTCGGGGATGCTGGGGATTGAACCCGGCTCTGCCACGTGCAAGGCCAACGCCCTCCCCGCTGCGCTATCTCCTGGCCCTTACTTTAAAAGCTGCCGTTTCTCCTCCCCAAACTGCTATTTGTGGTTCACATTTTTTCTCTTTCTCCTCTTATTTCCCAAATAAACTTGCTTTGCTTCCTCCCAAAAGCACCTCCGCCCATCCACCGTGGAGATGAAATTAGCTTCAATTTAATCATTTATTTATGAAAACTACTTTACACGCCCTCGTTTTGCTCAGGAATGCCTCCTTTGCCTAGGTCTGTATAAACGTCTAATGACTGACGTGGCGGGGCTGCTCATAGCCTGTCAGTTCGGGAATGACCAACGTCTTTATGATGCCGAAGAGTCCATGAGCTACGGATCACCCACCATCTCTTCAGCTCTGAACATGTTCTTCTTGAAAATAATTTATAAGCAAAAGTTTCACTTGCTTTTATAAGCTTTGCTCGTGTGTGTGAGTGTGTGTGTGTGTGTGTGTGTGTGTGTGTGTGAGAGAGAGAGAGATATCTGCTTCAGCAGATTCGCTTTGGGGCTTTTATAGATATTTGCTCATTTGCATGTGGTCACCTGTCCCCCCACTCAAATCCCAGCGTCCCTGCCCTGGCGTAATCCCATGGCGGGTTAGCGGTGGTGCCTGAGGGCGACATGTTGGGGTCCACCTTCCAGTCGTCGGGAGACACACGTCAGCATGGAGCAGCTGCCAAGTGAGAGTGGTCATCGACTGTCGCGGCTTGGCTGCTCCATCACACCGAGTTAGGTCTCTTGCAAAGACAAAGCGAAGGGACAGGCCAGAGTGTCCTCGTGCATTGAGTCAGCCACAGCCGATTCCGCTCTGGGGCTGGGCGGGGGGAGTTGGTGGGGGAGAGACAGCTGTGCTGGCCCCAGCAGGAGGACACAGGAGGGCGTCGTCCTGTCACACAGCCCTCAGCACAGCGGCGCCAAACCTTAGAAGTGAAGAGGGAGGAGCCAGCACACGGGCCTGGCATGCGTCGTTGCGTGAGGCTCAGGGTCGGACCCTGCATGCGCGCCGTCGCCTCGTGCGTGAGGCTCAGGGTTGGACCCTGCATGCGTCGTGCGTGAGGCTCAGGGTTGGACCCTGCATGCGTCGTGCGTGAGGGCTCAGGGTTGGGCTCTGGGACCATGTGGCTGGAAGGGAGCCTTCGTGCCCCAGCACTGCTGGGCTTAAGCAGCATCGAGCCACCAGCCACATGACCCATTCATTGGCCAGTGTCGGCTTGAGTGGCCCCAGGTCTCTGAGCGTTGCTTGGAGACCAGAAAGAAACTTGGAAGATGATCCAGCACACCCTTAGAAAGAAGAACTAAGTGAAATACGTACAAGACTTCTTTCCTCTCTCGCATCAGTGTTAAGCTTTATATTCCTTTATCCCCTAATTGTTTCCTCTTCACAATTGCAGGTTTGTAAACTGATAAAATGTGGTCAGCAGAGCCCGTTAGTGGCCAAGGGTCTGAGACAATTTTATGCCAAGTTTTGTGTGACTCAAGGATGAGGCGTTTCTCTGCTGAGGCTTTAAAGCTAGATTGAATTTTGAATCCTTGAAAGAGTCCATAAGCCCAGAATGACAGAGGGGCGCTGCCCTTCCGTCTGTCCCTGAGTGCCAGCAAGAGAGAAGCAGGGACCGACGCTCCCTCGCAGGACGCGGCTTCCCTTGGCCGACTTTCCTTTTAAGGCCGGGCCGCACTCGCCATAGGCACAAGCGAGCCCAGCGGTCTGCGGTGGGACCATCGGCCCAGTCCGGCCTCGCTCCCCACCTCCCCCAACCCCCCACCACCAGCTCCCATGTATGGAAAAATAAAGGGAAAATAAACAAGATCAGGAAAACAGACTTCTCCCAGGAAACTCAATACCCATCAGGATTGCTTCTTCACTAATTTCTTTTTTTTTTTTTATGTTTTATTGAGCAAGCAGATGCCCTTGGGTTACACTTGCTTGTGACAGGACTTATGGAGATATTACTAGTGCCCACTCGAGCAAATCGATGAACAATGGGAAGATAGTGATATAGTGATACAGTGATATTTTATTATACCACCATGAGATGTACAGTTACAAAGATGTTCATGATTGGGTTTCGGTCATACAGTGTTCTGGCGCCTGTGCCTCCACCAGTGTGCCCAGATTCTCTCCCCCAGCCTGCCTCTGCAGCAGCCCTCCCCCCTCCCTCCCCTCCCCCCTCCCCATTTCCTCTCCCCTCCCCCTCCTCTTACACATTGTGGCTTGCAATACATACTTTTAGGGGTTATCAAATATATCCCTTTGCCTATGTTCGATGCTCATTCTAGTCTCGTGTTACCATTTCCAACAATTATTAGCACACTGATGACTATTTTTTTTTGCTTTTTTTGGGGGGGTCACACCCGGCAATGCTCAGGGGGTTACTCCTGGCTCTGCACTCAGGGATCACTCCTGGCGGTGCTCGGGGACCATATGGGATGCCGGGATCGAACCTGGGCCGGCATGGACCAGCCTCGTGCAAGGCAAACGCCCTACCCGCTGGGCTATTGCTCCACTGTCACTGTATCACTGTCTTCCCATTCATCATCGATTTGCTCGAGCGGGCACCAGTAGCATCTCCATATGACCTGTATCATGGAAGTAGAGCCCAAGGGCACCTGCTTGCTCCCGGAACATAAAGAGCCTCAAACCATTCCATCAGGTCTTGGGAGTGAGGTCTATAATTGTTACTGGTATTTGGCATATCAAATACGACACGGGTAGCTAATCTGATCTGATCATTTTTTCACTGACCGGTGAGGTGGGGGTGGGGGGGGAGCCCCCAAGGGGCTCTCGCTTCTGGCGCCAAGCGCCCGGCTGCTCGCAGGTCCGGTGCGACCCGCTCTGGGGACAGTGCCAGGTGGGGAGTTTGACTGGGGCGGTACACCTCAAACAGTAACGCAGGTGTCCTAAGACGAGCTCAGGGAGGACAGTAACCTCCCTTGGAGCAGAAGGGCAAAAGCTCGCTTGATCTTGATTGCTCCAGCCCCTAATTTTTAAAAAGAATAGTGAACCCTAAAAAGAGATTCATTGCAAAGTTAGAGGTTGCTCCATAAGTGTATAAATCGCCTATTTTTAAAATTCTCCTTCCTTTGACGGACATCAAGGAGGGGGAGTTGGGCCACCCCTGGCAGTGTGCAGGGTTTATCCCTGCTCTACGCTCAGGGGCCACCCCTGGCAGTGCTCGGGGTTTATCCCTGCTCTACGCTCAGGGGCCACCCCTGGCAGTGCTCGGGGACCCTGTGTGGTGCCAGCGATCAAACCCGGATCTGCCTCGTGCGAGGCCCCTTGCCCTCCCCCGTGCGTCTCCCTCCCCCGCGTTCCCTCGGATCTGGGCTGCAGCCACCCAGACACGCCCCTCTGGCTGCTGTCAGATGTGGCTTCCCACTTTGTACTTTTTCCAGTCAAAATAGATCTAACAAACCGAGATATAATTGGCTAAAGAAGGAAAAGCAGTCCTGAGGTGAGGTTGCTGTATTTCCTTGCCCCCTGTCCCACGAGGGGCCCCAGGACGCAGGACCCCGCCAGGACAGATCAGACCTTGGGTGTGAAGAAATGACCTAATTCACACTTTCTTCGAGAACGGCAGCTTCTTCGGGACAAACCTTCCCTTTGGCGGCCACGCTGCATTTTAATTAGAATCTGGCTGTTTGGCCCCCAGCGCCCTGAGGTCCCAGGTCTCATCTGAAACCCTCTCACTCCTGCCTGGTTAAAAACAATGAATTAAATAAAAATAAAGTTTAAAAACAAAAGGGGTATCTGGGGAGAGGGTACAGGGTTAAGGCACCCGGCCCCACGTCGGCTCCCCTGAGTCCCGCCAGGAGGAACCCCCCGAGTGCAGAGCCAGGAGCCAGCCCTGAGCTGGGCTGCGTGTGGCCCCAGACCCAGAAAGCAAAAGCGTTGGCAACAAAATCCACAACACAACAAAATATCTCTGCCTCATAATCAGTCAACAAAATGGCACATTACTTCCATGTTTAATTGTCATCCATCCATTTTTAAAAGACATTTCTGCAGATTAGCTCAGGCCACTGGCACATAATTTCTGGAAGCTTCCGTCTCCTGCAGCCAATGGTCTCTGAAAACAGGCAAGAGGTCATGGAATTTATATGATTAGCAGCTTTTAAAGTGCTTCATCTGGCCTCCTTGCTCTTCAGTTATTTTTTCCAAGGAAAATTACTTCCCCAAACATAAATAGATCGAGGTCTAGGAATATCTGAGACACGATTATGAAATAGCATGAGGATGAGATCCGTGAGCCAACCGCAGCCCCTTCCTGTTGATTTGAGGAACTTCCTTTATTACCTGACAAGCGTGTGCGTTCTGTACATTTATTTCGATTTTGTTGGGCTTTCAGCCGTGCCTGTAATGGTTGCTGAGGAGTAAAATATCTTTCATGACCAGAATCATAAATCTCCCTTATAACCATGAGACGCTCTCTTCGTGGTCATAGATCATTTTAGTTCCTGTCAGAAAGTGCCGCCACATCACGTTACAAATTAGGGCCGAGACTCAGCGAAGAGCTGACAGTCTCCCAGACGGGCCGGAAGAATAATTCTTCTCTCATGTCCCCGACACTTTGAATCGCAGACATTAAAAATTGTGATAATAGTTATTATTACTCCATAACACATGCTTCTGGTTTGGGTCACTCAGTTACCAACCCCCAGCAAGGTGCCCCACGAGCCAGCCCCCCATCCCTCCACTTCCTCCCTCTTCCCTCATCCCCCAATGCTCCGTCTCTGGGTTGGGTGGTCCAAAGCCACGCCCTGCACCCTGAGCACTGTCTTCCCCCGTTTGTCTCTCTCGAGACCGCGTGTGGGTGAGTTTTTGTCCTTCTCCTTCCGGCTTATTTTGCTTCCCGGGTTGCCCATTGCCCCCCACCCCACCCCCACCCCAAATTCCAAACACACTGCAGGAATGGAAGATCTGGTCGTTTCTCAGAGAACTGGAGGATCTGGTCATTTCTCAGAGAATTGGAGGATCTGGTCATTTCTCACAGAACTGGAGAATCTGGTTGTGTCTCAGAGAACTGGAGGATCTGGTCATTTCTCAGAGAACTGGAAGATAAAGTGGAAGAGTTGATGAGGAGGGGAGAGCAGTGTGATGAAAGAGGAGATCAAGGCCTTTCTTGCCAACCGGAGGATTTCCCAGGCGGTTGTGGCGCAGGTCACAGGCATCAGTCAGAGCAGCATCTCCCCACTGGCTGCTGCAGCAGGGCTCAGACCTGAGTGAGCAGAAGAAAAGAGCCTTTTACCGGTGGTATCAGCTCGAGAAGACAAACCCTGGGGCTACACTAAGTATGAGGCCAGCCCCCCATTCCCATAGAGGACCCCGAATGGAGACAAACGCCGCCCCCCGTGTCTGCCACCTCGGGAACCTTCCGCCTACGGCGAGGCAGTTGCTTCCACCTGGAGGAAGGAGTGTCTGGCTGTCATGGAGAGTTATTTCAATGAGAATCAATATCCAGATGAAGCAAAGAGAGAAGAAATCGCAAATGCCTGCAACGCTGTTATCCAGAAGCCAGGCAAAAAAGCTCTCCGATCTGGAACGAGTTACCTCCCCTAAAAGTGTATAATTGGTTTGCTAACAGACGGAAGGAGATCAAGAGGAGAGCCAATATCGCAATCATGGAGAGTCACAGCATAGACGTACAGAGTCCCGGGGGGCCACTCGAACAGTGACGACGTGGATGGCAACGACTACCGAGCAGGATGACAGCACTAGCCATAGTGACCACCAGACCCCATCTCCTTAGCTGTGGAAATGGCAGCGGTCAACCACACCATCTTGGCATTGGCCAGGCAAGGAGCCAGCGAGATCAAGATGGAGGCCCTGGACGACGACTGAGTGGGCCGGGCGCCCCGAGCGGAGGTCGCCTAGTGTAGACGTAGCACCGTAGCAGGCTTCCTCCGGTCCGTAACCGCGTTCTTTCAGTATAACTTGCAGTTCCTCGTGTGTCAGTTAGCCCTTAGGGTCTTGTCCTGTGAAGATGGCATGGTGCCTCTGCATATACTCAGTATTAACTCCCCAGTACGTAATCGCCAACTGGCCGACCAACCCCCTCCCAGCCCCCGAGGCTAGACAACGTTGCTGCTCTGTCTTAGCATTCCAAGAAAGTGCTTCCAGTCGTTAGGTCGCCTCCGTTTCTCCAATATTAGGCTCCGTGTACAACCTTGGGTACCCGTAGATTACCGTAACACTAGTCGGAACCTCTTTTCCCTCCCCCCAAGACTGTGAAGTCTCCAAGCTGAGGTCGTGCGGCCGGGGTCGGCGCGACACCCCGTGGGCTCCCAGCGGGTCAGGAACACTAGGGCGCCCCGTCCCCAGCTGCCGCCACCGTGCCTCTGCGTGGCCTGAGCCTGTGGTCCGGGTGCTTCGCTCAGAGGCCCAGGACGGACCCAGTCTCACATCTTGGTGGCGCAAACACGGACGGCTGCCACCTGCCACGGGCCACGGGTCAGAGTAGATGAAATACTGCCTTGCGTCCCCGGAACCACGATGAAGAGAAAATAGAAGAGACAGAAAACAGAAACCCACAACAGCCAGCGTGAGAGCGAGGGGAAGGCGTGGCGCAGGGGCCACGTGGCGGGGGCGGGAGTCCGTTCTCAGATGGCGTCTGCGTGGGCCGGGTGCTTTGCTCCCTGTCTGTCCCCTTTCCCTGCTACTCGGAGTCTGTCCGGGGACAGAGCCGAGGTCAGCATGAGTGGACTTGCCGGCTCTGGGTCCCCAACTCCAGGTGCCCCACGGCGAGGCTCTAAAGCCGGGCCAGCCGTGAGCAGGGAGGCCAGCGTGCGTGTCATGTCCACCGGGGTGTGTGGGCAGCCACGGGATGTGACTGTCGGGTCTCTTTTACTCTGTCCGTTAGAGGTCTGGAACGTTCTATCGCTACAGGCAATTTATTTAATAATTAGAAGCCATATTGATACTGGGAAAAAAAATCTGGTTGTGTCTCAGAGAATTGGAGGATCTGGTCATTTCTCACAGAATTGGAGGATCTGGACATTTCTCAGAGAATTGGAGGATCTAGTCATTTCTCAGAGAATTGGAGGATCTGGTTATTTCTCAGAGAATTGGAGGATCTGGACATTTCTCAGAGAATTGGAGGATCTAGTCATTTCTCAGAGAATTGGAGGATCTGGTCATTTCTCAGAGAATTGGAGGATCTGGACATTTCTCAGAGAATTGGAGGATCTGGTCAGATCTCAGAGCTGATTCCAGACATGTTTGACTTGGAGGAATTAATGACAGGCAAATTCAGACAAATTGGGGCAACGCCTACCCAGGTCAAAGTGGAGCCCCACACCTGCATTTATAAAAAGTCCTGACGGGGGAGGGGCTGACCGACCTCATGAGAGGGGGGGGGGCTGACCGACCTCATGAGAGGAAGCCTCAGTGTTGTCCCCCCCACTTGGAGTGGCCGCCCCAGCCACTTCTCTGCAGGAGCCAGTGGTGAACCGAGCTCTCGCTGCGTGAACTTGGGTGGTGGTTTATGTGGTGGCTCGCCTGGGGAGGGGAAGCCACCGTGTCCTGGCGCCCATGTTTTCTCTCACGGCACTTTAACATTCCCGTTGCGTTTCAGAGCCTAACCCTCCCCTGCTGGTGGCTGGTGATGGCCTTGCTGCTCGGGGCTTAGGGTCTGCCTGTCCTTACAATGTTCTCATGCGAACTGGGTCTCCTGACACGTGACAGGGCGTCCTGGCACTGCGTGTGTCGGAGACCAGGAAAAGGTCTCACGTGGGGCATCAGTCTTGCCCTCAGCACACGAGCTCGCTTAGGAACCCGGGTTGCAGCGGGAGTGGCGGGCAGCAGTAGGCAGCAGTGGGCAGCAGTGGGCAGCAGTGGGCAGCAGTGGGCAGCAGTGGGCAGCAGTGGGCAGCAGCAACCTCCTCGGCTTTTCCCCACATGCCCCCATAGTGTCTGCTGTGCTCGCCTCGAGGGGCCTGCCTCTGGCTCTTCTGCTGATTCCCAGCCTGTAATCATGGTGGGGAGGGCTTTGGGGGGAGACGGGATGTTCAGGAGGTGGGCTGTAGCAGTTGCCCCTCTCATGTGCTTTGGGGTCCCAGCTTCCCCCTCCAGGCAGCCACACTGGTTGGGGTGGCACATGTCCACAAATACATCCACGAGGAGCAGCCACGGGGCACGTGGTCCACGAGCACATCCACCAGGAAGCAGCCACGGGACACTTTTCTTCTCTCTCTCTCTCTCTCTCACACACACACACACACACACACACACACACACTCTTTTGAACATTGTGGTTTGCCATGCATACATTAAGGGGTTATCATCATAGCCCTTTACCTGCTTTCAATCCTCAGTTCTAGTCTGGTGTTACCGCTCCCAACTATCACTGATCCTTCTCTGTCTTACCCACCCTCTGCCCCCCACACTTGGGGTAGATTCCAAGCCTTGACAGGTTCTCCTAGACCCTGTTTTGCCTGGCCTTGGATATTAGTCTCATACTATTTTATATCCCACAGATGAATGCAGTTATTCTATAGCTGTCCTTTTCCTTCTGACTCATTTCTCTCAGCATGATGCTCTCCATGATGTGACCTGTTCTGCAAGAGCAAAAGGGCAAGAGGAGCTGAGAAAACTGAAGAGCAAGAGGGAAGGGCAGGGTCAGCCGGCCCTTGTCCATCACGGGGAAGGGGCAGGGTCAGCTGACCTATGTCCATCACCGGAGGATGGGGCCAGCTGACCCATGTCCATCACCGGGGGAGGGGCAGGGGCAGCCAGCCCGTGTCCATCACCGGGGATGGGGCCAGCTGGCCCATGTCCATCACAGGGGTAGGGGCAGGGTCACCCGGCTCATGTCCATCTTGGGGGTCACTGTTCAGCTGAGGCGGCTGAGATTTGGTGGTGCAGAGGAAATCCCACCTGTCAGTGAGGGTGACGAGTCGAGTCGCTGTTTCTCCACAAAGGGAAGAGCTCTGGGGACAGCGGCTTAGTCATGTGGACACGCACACACACACACACACACACACACACACTCACACACACACACGCACATGCACACACACACACACACACACGCTATCTGCACATGCCCCGGAGACAAGAGCTGAGCGTACTAACTAGCATTTGAGGTCACAGGGAAGCTGCAGGCAACCCAGGGAGATTAAAAAAAAAAGTGTTTCTCACACAAGGCAAAAGCCGTAAGAAAATGGTGGATGAAAACTTTGTAAACCACAGTTGAAATAAAGTTGAAAAATTAAAGCGGTGAATGAGCTGAGTACAATCAAGCTAGAACTTCTCGCGTCGGTAAATCTGGAGAAATGTCAGGAAAAGCCGCTGCAGAGCATCTAACGCGAAGGCGCCTTCTCTGAACACGCGAGAAAGCCGGGCAAGCAGGAAAAACAATGGACCAGGGAATTAGAACATGAGCTAAATTTGCAAAAGGGGAACTCAGCGAGGCTGAGGGAGAGCTCTGGAGCGGGGCCGAGCGCTTCCCTGGCCACAAGGAGCCGACATTAAGGTTTGAAACACCAAGAATGGGAAGGACGAGGAGCAACCGAATTCAAACGAAGCTCATGGAAGTGGGAAATTGCACACTTCGGAGTAATTCGGTAACGGGTAGCAAAATTCCAGATGCTCGTCACTCGCCGCTCAGTAATGCTGAACGCAAAGATGTTCTCCCTCTTTAGCTCCTTCTAACCCACTGACCAGCTCGGGGCAGGCACGGGAAGTCCCGGCTCCCTGTTTTCGCCTCACGCTGGGGAATGTCTACCCCAGCCCCAGTCTCGGGCCTGGCTCTCTGCTGGTAGCACGGGGCTGAGTGAAATCTCTTTCCCACCCCGCGCCATCATTTGAGAGGTGCCCGGGTTCGACGGTCAGTCTCCATGGGAGTTTCTTCACTCTCTCCGTGTACTTCCTGGTGGATTGCTGGGCTGTGGCCGGTTTCCCTCCGACGACTTGTACTGGGAGGGGTCGAGTCTCCGTCTCCCTGGCAGGGGCTGGGGCTTGTGTGCATTGTGAAATGTCTCTGTTTCTGAGCCTGGAGGGCTCAGATCCTATCTGAGTCCTGTCCGGATCTCCCTCAACTGCCATGGGTTTGTCGCTGTGTCCCGAGACCCCCACGAGCCTCACGTGCAAGCATCGTGTTGAGCATATCTGGGTTAGAGAGTCCGGGCATGAGAGCCGTCAGGGGGGCAAACACCGGCCTTGCATGCATCCCACCCAGGTTCGGTTCCCGGCACCTCATATGGTCGCCTGAGCACCTCCACTAGTGATCCTGAGCCCAGAGCCAGTAGTCAGCCCTGAGCACCAGATGGCAGCCCCCAAACAGTGTCTGTCTAGTGTAAGCGAGCCTTTGGCCGTGCCGTTGGGCTTCTCTCTCTCAGCTCCGCTACCTCAAACGGGATTTTATCAACTGTGAATTCACGGTGAAAGTTCCTTCCTCCGTACAGTCCGACCCTGTCCCTACGGCCCCGTGCCTCTGGGTCGCACTTTCTCTCCCCGGCCGGCCACAGGCTTCCTGCTGTAATTCCACCTGCTCTTGCCAGCAATTCATTGCCGTTTTCCTGACCGCTGAGGTCTGCCCTACTATCCATGCCTCTGCCTGAGTCTCACCTCTCCTTGCTACTCAGATCAAATTGTTTCCGTTCGATTATTCCCTCTTATCCCTCCCGGCTGGGCAAGGTTGCCATTAACCATGTATGCCTCATGGCTCTGACCCTGGTCGCCCGACCCTCCTCTTCCTCCCTCACAATCCATGTCGTCTTAGCAGTTCCCACCATTTTCCTCTCCCCTCCCGTCGGATGTTTACCCTATTGTGGATACTGTTTCATCCATCCCGTATTTGCTGACATCAAACCTCATGTTCTCGCCATTTGTGCTTCTAAGGTCGACTTAAATATTTTTCTTCCGAGAGCAGATTTTAGTGATGGCTTCGGGGTAGGACGGCAGGAATTGGGGGTCATAAGAGGTGTTTTTGGCTGTAAAATGACCATTTTCCGCAACAATGCGCTGACGATGTGCGGGGCCCTGTGTTCATACGGAGAATCCCCTGCCGGTGCAGAGGCTGATCCTTGGGCTAAACGGCTCGTCCCCGCTGCTCTCCTGCCCTTTCCCCTGCTCCAGGGAACTCGCTGCTGCTCTGCAGGTGTGTGGAGGTGCTGCCCGGCCCGGGGGCCCCCGTGGAAAGGCAGCTCAGAACGTCTGCGCGGCAACGATGACTCTCCTCCAGCTGCTGCTACAGCTGACTCGCCCTCTCCTGCTCTTACGCTGTCAGAGGGCTCTTGGCTCTACGTCCTGGCGGGGCAGCTCCCCCCCACCCTTGCCAGCCTGTCCCTGGTCAGCAACTTGTGTTACAAACACAGGCGCGTGCCCCAAGAGTGGCAGTCGCTTTGTCAGTGTGGCTCGAAGTGTCCAGAACCTCAGTCCTAGTGGACATGACCTAGTGGACACTAGTGGACATGACCTAGTAGACATGACCTAGAGTAGGTGACCACCAACTTAGGGCAGGAAGCAAAGCCATGTCCCCAGCTCGGAGACCATCTCCTGTCCTGGTCTCAAGGCCCTATCCCGCCTCCCCTCACCCCAGTTATCACACGTCTGTACACACACACACACACACACACACACACACACACACACACACATGCTCATATGTGCCCTGAACACAGGCAGAGACTTGCCCATGCACACATGGACTCACGCCTGTACACAAATACACACCGTGCATGTCTCACAATCTTGTGTGCGCCCACATGTTCAAAGGGACACACGTGCACTGCTGCTTCCTCACGGATCTCCTCTAGCTCTGGCTGCCTCCCTCCCTGCTGGACTGGCCTTGCTCCCAGTGGACACTCAGGGTCCTCTCCCGTGTCAAGATCACACGGGCGTTTCTGTGGAAACTCGTTTCTGCACCCAAAGATAACTTATTCGCAGGTGCCCAGGATGGGGGATTGGGGGGTGGGGTGGGCGGTGTTGCTTTTGTTGACACGTTCCACTGGACAGTGAGGATCTGGGTGACGCGTTACCCTCGCCCTGAGTAGCGGCCAGTTGGCCTTGGTCACGTGCTGCAGGTGAAGTGTCAGAGAAAGGCCCTTGCGCTTAGCATCACGTATCCAACAGGCTTAAAGCCCGGCTTTGTTTGGGAGCAGACGCTTCTGTCCCCTCACAACAAACACGGCTTTCTCGGGCTCGGGAAAGTAGTGACCAAGTGTCGAGGGTCCCAGATACTCATTTTGTCAGTGCCAGGGACTGGGCCGGGCCTCTCGGTGCCGTGCCACAGAGCCGGCGTCCCTGCCCGCTGGGTTCTCTGTTTATTTACCTCTTTATTTACAGGGCAGTGCCGGGCTCCTCCTGGCTCTGCGGGATCGGAGGACAAATGTCGCCACCCTTAATACACCCCAGTCCCGGGTTCTCCTGCTGAGAGGGGTCTCCCCTGGCCTCTGCTCACTGCCCCTTCATTGGCAGCATGAAGCAAGTGGGTACAGATGGTGGGCACAGAGGGCCATGGGCAAGGGGTAGATCTGAGCAGGCGGCACAGAGAGCCGTGGCATGGGCGAAGTCCGAGCAGGCGGCACAGAGAGCCGTGGCATGGGCGAAGTCCGAGCAGGCGGCACAGAGAGCCGTGGCATGGGCGAGTCCGAGCAGGCGGCAGGGAGCCGTGGCATGGGCGAGTCTGAGCAGGCGGCACAGGGAGCCGTGGCATGGGCGAAGTCCGAGCAGGCGGCAGGGGAGCCGTGGCAGGGGCGAGTCCGAGCAGCTGATTTCAGTCTGACTCTAGTGTGTGCCTGCAAGTGAACTGCTGTGTGTGGGCAGCCCACCCGCCTTGGGCACTTCTACGGCATGTCTGTGGGGGACACTGCCCTATGTGGACAGCGGGGACAGGGGTGGTGCTCGCTGTGTCTGGGCTTTTTGGGAAATAAGACGTGGGCCACCAGTGAGAGACCCCCCACTAGGAAGTCGAGACTTCTCATGAAGCCACTTCCTGGACGATGAGGGAAGCAGGGAGTGGGGAGGAAAGAGCAGCGCCCACCTGGGAGGTTCTCTGGACTCAGACGGCAGGAAGGTTCCCTGGGAGCAAGGGCCAGGGGCCTCGGGCGGGGATCCCACAGATCTTCCTTACCTATTGCTGCCAGTTTCTGGCTCTTCCTTTCCCGTGAGAGGCACCACCGAGAGATGCTGCGTTTACAGCCTTGTCTCTCTCTCTATCTCTCTCTATCTCTATCTCTCTCTATCTCTGTCTCTTTGTCTCTGAGTCTCTGTCTCTCTCTGTGTCTCTGTCTCTCTCTATCTCTGTCTCTATGTCTCTGTCTCTCTGACTATCTCTCTCTGTGTCTCTCTGTCTCCATATCTCTCTTCCTAAGCATTTACTTTGGGGTTAGGTCAGTGCAAGAAGTGAAGAACATGGAAAATGAGGGCAAGGGGGAATACAGGTAACAGAAATGATGCCATTTACACACACGCTTCCTGCCTGGCCAGGTTTGGGCTCTCGGAGGTGGGGTCAGCCCTAAGCGAGGCATCAAAGGACCAGAAACTGCCTGGCTTCCCGGCTGGTGAAGGCACGGTCCCATCACACGCTCCCAAACACAAGCTTCTGCGTGGCCTGAGTAAACCCCACAGTGGCGCTGCTTTCATGTTGATGAATATCATCGCCCTGCACTGCCAGGCCAGCAGGCTCTTACCTTGACAGCTGTCGGTGGCAGCCCCGGCCGCAGGGCACCGCCAGGACTCCACTGTGGGCACCCTCGGGCAGGGCCCACCCTCTAAGGCCCCACCTCGTTCTGGTTATGAGTGAAGCCAGAGGAACAGGCAGGAGTTTCCGGAAGCTGCCTCTTGGCACAGAGCCTCTCCCTTGGGTGGCTTGTGGGGCTCCCAACTGACCTCCTGGGGCCAAGTGAGGCTAGAGCGCCCCCTTCCCCATCCGCCCAGGACATCAGGGTAGGTGCGGGGATCCACTTCCAAGATGTGTAGGAAAAGAACCTCAAGCAAGAGGCAGCCGTGGGGTCAGCAGCAGAGACCGCACAGGCCTTTGTGGCTGAGGCCGGAAGGCGGCGGTCTGAACCATCTGCACCATCTCCAGCGAACGCCGCCCAACGGAGTGTTTCTGCTCGGCCAACCCATTCACCACGGCTCCTTTCTCCGTCATTCTCGAAGGGCTTGTGCCTGCACGGACGGCGCCAAGGCAGGCTGGAGGCCTTTATCGCCCTCTACAAAAGCTTCACTTGTGCCTCGAATTGTGATTCTGGGGCGTGGGGCGCCGCTGAGTCAGCTGTGTGGGTTAAGGAGCTGTGCGGTTGCAACCCAGAGGTGTTTCAACCTCACAGACTTTGACCAACATTGGTGCCTAAACTATTGGCCATGAGACCACATGGAACAAAGCATAAATCCAGGAGTGAGCCTCTATTTCAGGTGTCTGGAATTTATTTCTAATAGTAACCTTGCTGCCAAGTCTGAGTCAGGAGGAAGCAGATTGAGGTGGGGCTACGCTGTCAGAAACAACACACACACAATTCTGGCACAATTGTCGTGTTTTGCTTCACTTGGGGATGTGCTGGAGCCACACGAGTGGCTGTGTGGGCAGGCAGCCCCTCCGGCATTGCTCAGGGGCCATCCCCGTTGAGCCCTGACCCTAGCATGCTCAGGGGAACCATGTGGGTGTCAAACAGAATCTGCTGTGTACAAGCACATGCCTTAACGGCCCATCACTGGGCCCCCTCGCACCCGAGACGCCCTGGAGCAGACGGCAGAACCACTTTGGACTGGAGTTGGAAACATTTGGGCAAACTGCCTGTCCAAGTGGCATTTTATTTATTGCTCAGAGAAACCTGCAGGCACCTTCTCCACCTTCCTGAGCTGCACGGCAACAGCACAGAAGCTGCCGATGTGCACAGCCGCGCAGGGCACCCAGGAGGAGAGTCTGGGCTACGCAGAGGCCGAGGAGCCCGGCTTGTACTGAGAACATTCCCTTCTGGTCCCGACTTCCCGCTCAGCTGCGGGAAAGGCCGCAGAAGGCACAGGCCACGCTCCACGGCGCTGCTTCCTGGGCGAGAGCGTCACTGGCTACGCTGGGTGGGGGCTGGGTGGGGGTGGGCACGGGTGGGGTGGGCAGCTGCCTGGCAGCGTGGGGGGGGGGGTGGTGCCTGGACGGCGGCTTGGGGGAGGGAGAGACAGGGATGTAAGCTGCAGGCTGGCCGCTCCCTTCCATTCTAAGATAAACAATTCCTGGAAACCCCAGAAATGAATTAATCAGCTTAGGATCCCCCTCCCCAACTCAGATCTGTCTAAGAAGCCTGAAGTCTTGTAATTGAAAAAAACGTGTGGAGATCAGATAAGAGAAGGTGACTGATAAGGACTTTGTCCTGGGGTGCTGGGGCCACAAGAGTCTGTCTCGCCTTCCTGTCCTTGCCTGGAGAGACAGCCCTGGGGTCACAAATTTGCTTTACCACTAATTTGCAGGTAGAATTTCACCGAGCGGGACCACGTCCCACTGGCTCTTCTGCCATGCATAAGGAATGGAGGCTCGTTATTAGCAATCTTTCAGTTTTGTGATGGTTTCTGTCTCCGTGAATGCTGAAACACCAAATCTCAGCGTCACAGACGAGCCTTTGTCTTCCGGCAGGGAAGGCCTGGGTAAGCAACAGGAAGATTTCCTCTAGATTCTCAGAACCTCAGATGTTATCGGTCCCCGGGTGTGAGGATAAGGGATGCCACGGAATACGACAGTCCCCGAGGCGACAACGTGGACAGCTGCTTCCCTCCCTCAGCACAGAAGAGTCGGGTGTCCAGGCCACAGCAGGAACAGAGAAGTGGAAAGCAGGTCAAAGCACTTACTTTCATTGGGAGAGAAACCAGCATGAAACACATTTACCCAGGGACCACGCTTTTAAAGTATTCGCTGCCTCGCTGCCTGGGACAGAAAGAGAATTAAATTATTAAAGCCATGATTCCGACAAGCAATCGGCATTAACGGGAGGTGACAGAGCAAAACACAGCAGTTCCAGAGAGCAGCCGGGCAGAGTCTCACCTTGCTGCTTGCTTGGTTGCGGTTTTAGCTCCTGGTGTTCTCCGAAGCTAATTGTTCAGAGCTCTCTCTGTTGCCCCGTGCCCTGCCGCTGCCCCCGCTCCCCCCTCGGCTTAGCGCAGCTCACCACGGTCTGCTCCAAGCAGGAGGAAGCTACAGCTACTGCCAGAACTCTGGCTCTGCCCAGGAGTGGACGACGCTAACTGGACTACATCCCCCGGGAGTGGACGACACTAACTGGTCTACATCCCACCCAGGGAGATTTTCAGGTGCTGTTTCATGAGATCCTGGAAACCGTTTGTGCCCCTCCAATAACACCGTGTTTCAGAAGCAGCCGGGTGCCCGACCATTGCTGGCACCGGAAGTGGAGAAGCGGGAAGTTCCTCCCTGTCAGCCCGGAAGCAGGACTGTGTGCAGGAAGGGGCAGTTCTGGAGCCTTGCAGCACGTTTCATGAGCCAAGCATTGCCCCGGCCACCCAAAATGGCTTCCTTGTCTGCCCCGAGGGCCAGCAGAGGTAGCCTGGGGCTATCTTCCACACCCCTGGGCTGGTCTGTGAGGGGTGGGGCAGCCACGTTGGGGAGGGGCGAGCCCTGGGAGCCCACGTAGAGTTGCACAGGGGCCGGAGAGACAGCTCTGCCGCGCCCACCCGGATTCAGTCCCCAGCACCTCGTATGGGGTGGGAGCGGCCTCAAAGCAAACCAGATAAATGAACGAGAACACAGGTGTCCCCCTCCCCACCCGCTGGGAAGCCTGTCCAGGAAAGCCATCGCTGCGCGGCCACAGAGGCTAGGGACTCCTAGAAGAGTCGCTGGGTGAAATAATTAGCGTTTCCCGCTGAGAGTCATCACCTGATTACGGTACTCATTTGCCTTCGGTAAGAAGCACCTGGAGGCCCTGGAGGCCTTGCTTGGGAGATCCGGCAGTGACCACAGGAGCTGTTTCTAGATCAGTTTGTGGTTCTGTCCCAGGAGGTCAGAAAAAGCTGGGAAGTTCGCGTTGGAGAAGGGCGCCGAGACCTGCCGTGTTTGAACTGTTTCTCGGGAGTTGTAGTCTCTGTGCACTGTGCTGTGAGCGCTGGACAAAGAATTCAGTGTGCTGGACACTGTGTGGGGAACATGTCACTGCAATCCCATGAGTGGACACTGTATGTGCGTACAGGTCACCACAGTCCCACGAGTGAAACACACTGTGTGTGTGGGCAGGGATGTGTCACAGCAATCCCATGAGTGGCCATATACAGTGTGTGTGAGGTGTGGTGTGTGTGTGTACGTGTCACCACAATCCTCTGAAGCTTCTCTGTGACGGGACAGAGAAGTGTCCTATTGTCTGTTTCCGGGTCAGCCCTTCCAAGTGCCTGTGGCCAGCCAACCCCAGAGACAGCGCCTGCCCTCTGTAGAGGAAGCAACAGGCCGAGATGTCCTGTCCACAGCCCACAGCAGCCCCAAGGCCACAGCCTCTGATACGCGGGGAGGCCGGATACTTCCTCGCCGGTAAGAGGCTGCGGGAGGGTGCAGAAGGACCAGAACCTCCCGGGAAACTGCCCACACGGACACACACCAGGGCAGGGGAGCAGCCCGCAGAAGCCCACCCAGAAGCCCACCCTGAACGCCGCCAGCACCTCCAGAGAAGCCCCCAGTGCCCCCTCCAGGGAAGCCCCGTGATTGCAGGCGGCTGTTGGCTCCCCTCTCCACCTGGTCATTTCCTGAAGAAAGAGTTTAGCTCACCTCCTCCCTGAAGTTTCACGTTCCCACCCAGCGAGACCAGACTGTCCCACATACCGCCCAGCTTGGCTTGTTCCACTGAACCTCGCAGAAATCCTCGCCCTGATGTGGCCGCTCTTGGGGCATTAAAGAAATTGTCGTCATGAGATGGGCAGAAAGTGGGCGTCCTGCTCTCTGCATCGATCCCACATGGCGTGGGGTTGTCTGAGCACCCTGGATGGGGGCTGTGGAGGGGCCGCCCGGGCCCCAGACCAACAGGCAGAGCTTCCGGGGTCAGTCCCGCACCCTGAGGGGTTGGGCCAAATCATCTCCCATGCATGGATCTGGGTGACCATCCTGCCTCCGTCCAGGGCAGACACTGATCTCACTCCTAAGAAGGAGCTGGGGCCGACTGTCTGTCTGTCTGTCTGTCTGTCTGTCTGTCTGTCTGTCTGTCTGTCTGTCTGTCTGTCTGTCTGTCTGTCTGAGAGGCCCAGTGGGAGAGAGAGGGGGGCCGGAGCCGTCTGACTCCCAAGAAGGCATCTCTGGCACCACCACAAGGAAGCGGCCAGTGGTCTCCACTGCCACATCTCCGCCCCGTGGCTGCTGTCTCTAGTCGGGCTCACTGGTGCTCGCTTGTTCTCCTGTTGATTTGGTTTCCTGACGGTCAGTGAGGTGGCACCTGTTGTCACGCCTGTCATCTGCCTGTCTCCTTTGAGGCTGTGTTTTCCCCCTAGTCCTTCTGGCTGGCTAAGTGTCACGCCTGCATATTCTTCTCAGGTGTTAGCTTGGGTGTGGGGAGTGAAGGTTTCTCCGTCCGGGGCATCTGGTTTAGAATCCTACGCAAGGTCGGGGTCAGGCTGGCTGGCGGAGGTACATGAGGACACACTCTGATCCTTAGGCTCCGGGCAGAGAGTGTTTCTGTCCTGGTCTTGGGCCGGCCACCTTCCTCCTCCCGATCTCAAGCTCTGGGCATCTGCTCCCTGCGCCAACAGAGCTGACTTTCTTACTGTCCAGTTGCGTTGATGGGTGTCAGAGGAAGGAACTCGTCTCTCGGTCAGCCTCGTCTGGCTGCCCCTCCCCGCTGTGCTCCCCTTCCGCCTCCGGCCTCCCTCCAGCCCAAATGGGTTAGAACGGGCTCATCTTGCACTGCATCAGAGCGGGGGCCTGGCTTCACGGCACAGACAGACCATTGCTCGGTCAGTCCCTGCCCTGGCCCAGCTCCGAGATGCTTCTCCTTCTCCCTGCCCGTTGGCCTATTAGACTGGCACAGCACAGCCTTGTGCAGATGAGATGAGCTAAACGGCTCACCCACACACTGGCACAAAGGTCCGGATGGTTCCCAGGGTCAGATACGCCTCTGCAGGTCAGATGATGCCGCTGAATTCAAAAGAAGAACCGCGGTGAGGCTGATTATTTTACATAATCACAGACTATCGCTTTTCCTTCCTTTTCCCAGATTGGTGCTTTTTTTTCTTGAAGCACAAACTTTCCGTTGAAACACAAACTCTGGGGCTGGGCCGGTGAGAGTCTCAATTATCAAACCCTTCCAGTCCCCCACACCCATCCCAGTGTGCTCAGAGACTGCAGGGGTCAGCCAGGAGCTAAGGCGGATGCTGGTCCTTTATCTGAATTCTGACCAGCCTGGAGTGCGGGAGAAGCGGCAGTTGCTGGCAGTGGATGAGTACTTTGTGCTTCATAGAGCTGAGCGTTGATAAAAAATGACAGAGAAGCCAAATTCTATTTAAATCACAAAATTTAGACTCAGAGCAATGAACTTGGAAATAATGGCCATCAAAGAGAAAGAAAAAGAGACAGAATAGAGAATTGCTTGTGTTTGTGCAGAGACACAGCTGATAGCTGGATTAAATCTGCTCCCGTCAATACAAGAGAATTGGAGCCAATGCAAAACTTTACAGGCAGATAAAAATGGGGGCCGGAGCGATAGCGCAGCAGGGGAGGAAATTTGCCTTGCATGCGGCCGACCCGGTTCGAGCCCCAGCATCCCATGTGGTCCCCCAAACACTGCCAGGAGTAATTCCTGAATGAGGAGCCAGGAGTAACCCCTGAGCATCGCCGGGTGTGACCCAAAAAGCAAAAAAAAAAAAAAAAAAAAAAGGAACAGAATAGACATAACACGGCTGAAACCTTTGGGAAGGGTTTTTGTTGGCTTAAGGAAGCCCGTCCTCAGGCTGCTGTCTTAGATGTGTGTCTGCCCGTGGTGTTGAGTTCCATACATCTTCACGTGCAAAGCGTCTATTGGGTCAAAATGGAGCAGTGAGGAGAAAGTCCTAGAACTGCCTGACCCTAGGCTCCTGCGTGTGCAGTGCCCAGATGGTTCCGTCGCTGCCTTCGTCCCAGGTGCACTGATTGACCAGGGCCCGGCTGCACCACTTGCCTAGAATCACACCCAAGCCCCTAAAATCACCAGCCCAGAGCTGGATTTTGTAACTCAAATTTTAAAAAAATTAATATCCTCGAAGAACCCTCAAACTGGAAGGGACTTTGAGAATATGGAAGCCGGGGGTGGGCGTGTTCCCTCCCCACCCCAGCTCCTCCCTGGAGCGCCATCAGGAGGGAGAAGGAATAGCAGGAAGTGGGGAAAGACTAACGGGAAGTGGAGGAAGAATTCCCGGAAGTGAAGCGGGACTAAACGGAAGAGGGGGAAATGACCGGAAGTGAGGAGGGAATAACCAGAGGTGGAGAAGGAATTCCTGGGCGTGAAGAGCAGGCCCAGGGCATGTGCCGAGCGCCATTAGCGGCCCCCAGAAGTCAGCTTGTCTTTATGGAGTCATCACAAGGTTCTCCGAGTTCTGCCATAGGGCCAGAAGCTGTAAATAAAATGCCTGTGATCATGGCGACCTGCTCGCCAGATTCCCGGTGCTGAGCACAGCCGGGGAGGGAGTGGTGGCTGGGCCGGGGCAGCATGGCGGTGCCTGCAGCGCTCACAGGCACCTGCCCAGCGTCCCAGGAGGCTGTGAGCCGCCAGCCAGGCCAGGATGCCATGCAGTGCTCCGGGGCCTCAAGGGCTGCGCCTGGGGGTCTTTGGGGGGTCGTGTAGTTCAGGGGATTGGCTCAGGGTCACCTTAACTTCTGAGCTCTCTCTCTCTCTCTCTCTCTCTCTCTCTCTCTCTCTCTCAATCCCTAATGATTATTTTTAATAGAGCAGGAAACATTTTTAAAGAAAACTACTAAGAATGCTGCGGGCTCAAATTAATAGAGAATGAGGATTTACGTGATTAGGCCAAACTAAATCCCAAAACCTTGAATTTCAACTTTCCTTTCAGCAGTTCCGTGAGAAGATAAATCAGGAAGCTTGAGTCAATCATAAATCACCCAGTGCCGATGTCTGTTAAATGTTGGCCCCAAGGGATTAAAACAAAGGGAGGAGGAGGAAGCAGTCCGGAATATGGAGAGCAGCCGGTGCCTGGGGGAGAGGCCACCCAGCTCCACTCACCCACCACACGGCCACGCTCCCTCCTCCGTCCGTCCCTCCATCCACCGCTCCATCTGTTCATCCCTCTATTAATCCATACCTCCATCCGCCCATCTTTCCATCCATCCATCCCTCCAATCTGTCCGTCTGTCCATCCCACATCCTTTTAGCACACTCCCGCCATCCCCTAGCCATCAACCCGCCCACCCCTCTGTCCAACTGTGTACTCACCTCCCACCCGTCCACACCTCTGTTCTTCCATCCACTGTCCATCTAGCCAGTGACTGCAAGGCCTGGCTCCGCACAGCCATGTGGAGAACCGAGGAAGCCTTTCCAGGCGGCCTCTCCTGGACGGACAGCCCAGGGGGCAGGCAGGTGGCAGGCATCTGGGCTGTGTGGGAGGCTCGAGGGCAAAGAGGGTGGTTGGGCTCCCGGCCACGGTGTCACTCGTTCCCACGAGCTCTTGGCGGTCAGGGTCACGTGGCGGCCCAGACCTGCCAGGCTCACCGTCCCCTTCTCACTGGTGTGAATGCCATCTTTCCCGTCTTTGGAGGTCTGCCTGCCTCCATGTCATCCCTCTTGGGGGACCTAAGGAGCACAGGGGGACCCAGGAGCCCACCCAGCAACACAGGTGGGGGGCCGCCTGCACCACCCTCCTCCCTGCTCAGACTCGAGCCACTCGCACCCTCCCGTCCTCCCCGCAATGAGAGTCAGCAAAACGGCAGGAAGACACCAGGTGGGCACGGGCTTCACACATGGGCACCCTGGGTCCATCCCTGGCACCGTGTGGGCCTCAGGGCACCACCAAGAATGACCCTGAATCCAGAGCTGTGGACAGCCCCCATCACGGCTGGATGGTGGGGCAGCCCCACACAAACCCAAACACCAGCAGAGTGATCCTCATCACCAGCAACAGTCAAACAGTCACGCTCACACACAGACACGCATACCCAGTCACGCTCACACACAGACACACATACAGTTTCCTCACCCACTCACACTCATACACAGTCACGCCACACGCAGACACACATACACAGTCACGCTCACACACAGACACTCCATACAGTCACACTCACACACTCACAGACTCTCATACACAGTCACACTCATACAGTCACGCTCACCGACTCACAGACACTCATACACAGTCACACTCACACACAGACACGCATACACAGTTACCTCACCCACTCACAGACACTCATACAGTCACGCTCACACACAGACACACATACACAGTCACACTCACACACAGACACTCATACAGTCATGCTTACACACTCACAGACTCTCATACACAGTCACACTCACACACAGACACGCATACACAGTTACCTCACCCACTCACAGACACTCATACACAGTCACGCTCACACAGACACTCATACAGTCACGCTCACCCTCTCACACTCATATAGTCACGCTCACCCACTCACACTCGTATAGTCACGCTCACCCACTCACACTCATACAGTCACGCTCACCCACTCACACTCATACAGTCACGCTTTCACACTCATACAGTCACGCTCACCCTCTCACACTCATACAGTCACGCTCACCCACTCACACTCATACAGTCATGCTCACCCACTCACACTCGTACAGTCACGCTCACCCACTCACAGACACTCATACACAGTCACACTCACCCACTCACACTCATACAGTCACGCTCACCCACTCACACTCATACAGTCACGCTCACCCACTCACACTCGTACAGTCACGCTCACCCACTCACAGACACTCATACACAGTCACACTCACCCACTCACACTCATACAGTCATGATCACCCACTCATAGACACTCATACACAGTCATACACAGTCACACTCATAACTCAGACACACAATCTTACATACCCTTACATATGCCATCACACCCACACACTCACATTCTCAATACTCTTTCACATATACACGCTCACAATCACACTCACATATACCATCACATTCTCAGACACACACTCACACACTCATATTCACACTCTCACACACTCACATACACACATAATCATGCTCACACACTTACAGACACACACTCACACACTCACATACACACATAATCATGCTCACACACTTACAGACACACACTCCTTTACACATACATTCTCACACGTACCCTTACACAGACACACATCCCCGTGAGCCCCCTCTGAAGCTGGTAGCAGCAATATCAGGCTGCTGGGGGGTCTCGTTCAGCACCTTGGACCTCACCCGATGGGTCAGAGCGAAAGCTCCAAACCCTCCGAGGACCCGCCAGGTGCCTTGTGCGGAGCCCACGGGAGCATCTTGGCGCCCGAGCTACCGTCTGTTCGTTCACCAGACTGTATTTTCATATGAACATGGCGGGAACCTTTCGTGCTCGTGAGTCCGTCCAGCTCGGCTGAGAAAACAGGGCAGGCCGAGCACAGGAGCGAAGTGCTCCCGAGACTGTTTCCCCAGGTCTGGCGCTCTTGGTCCCCAGGCCCCAGCTGATGAGTGAGCAGGTCCCCACACTGGGCATGGGGCTGGCGGCTCACGCAGACCCCACAGCTCCCCGGTTCATCCTTCTGCAGCTGCTTCCCTTGCCCCTTCACCCCCAGACCCCAGGAGACCCTGGCAAACACTGCAATAATCCACATGTCAATATAAAGCCGGTTACTTCGTCCAGAAACACCTTCGCTTCTGCTCCTCTCCCGGGATGGCACCCGGCATCCTTGAAGCCCGGGTCTGGGTAGGTACGCGCCCCACAGGAGTGACGGTGAGGAGTCTGGGGCACACTTCCCCGTATTCAGCCTGGGGACCCACAGAGTCTCCTGGACACGCTTGCGCCCAACAGTCCCACCCAGCGTGCATTACAGCTCCGGTGATCACAGGCCTGTGGTTAATGGCCATATTTATGGCTAATATTTGAATATCTCGTGCCTTCCTCTCTCCCCCTAAGCATTGACAAAAAGGCCCGCTATAATTCATTGAGTTCTAAAGCGCCGCCAGCAAATACTTGAGTGTAAATAAGACCTTTGTTCCCGCTTGTCTCTGGGCCGCTGTTCCTGTTTATCACGCTCCTGTCCCCCCTAGAGTAAACATGCTCACCCCCTCTCTCTCGCTGTCTGGGGAAGAGCAACAGTCAGCACTCTCAGCATGCAGCACGCACGCACACACATGTATGCAGACGCACGCACACACATGCACACGCACACACGTGCTCATTCAAGCACGCCAGCCTCAGCAGGCGCGCTGGGTCCACGCTGTTCCGGTACTCACCAACCTTTCACCAAGGGCACAGCAGGGACTCAGGCTTGCCCCATTCCTCTCCCTGCTGTTTGGTGGAGACGCCATCACAAATGGTGGGGTCTGTGTAGTGAGCTGTGTGTGAGCGTGTGTCATATGTGAGGGCTGTGTGTCCATGCGCAGCTGTGTGTACCCATGTGCCACTGTCATATGCACACATATGTGCATGCCTGTGTGTGGTGTGTGCATATGTGCACGCGTGTGGTGTTTACGTAAAGACGTGTCATGTGTTTGGGCTTGTTCACCTCTGTGCACATGTGTACACATATGTAGTGCTGTGCATTTGTATGTGTGTTCAGGTATGTGCTGTGTGGGTGCTCAGAGATATGAGTGTGTGTACATGTGTGCCTACATGCTATGTGCATGAGCCTGGATGTGTGTGCCCGTGTGTGTACACATATGTGTGCCTGTGTGTGCCCGTAGCCCATGTGTGTGTGTGCCTGGGTGCTGTCCACATTTCCTGGGTGTGTGTGCCTGTGTTTGTCCCCTAAAGTGTGTGTGCCCATGTGTGTGTCTGTGTGTGTGTGTGGGTGTGTGCTCAGTGCTGTGTGGGTTTGCACGGCTCCATCTTCTCAGGTGCTGGCGCAGGACAGCTCACCCGAGCCCGCCATGCGCGCACAGACGACAGCAGGTGCCAAGCTGACAGCAGTTGGCTCCTTCCCCTGAACTCACCAGAGTGGCTGGTTCCGGCTCCTGTTTCTGATCCAGTTCTCCCTTTGCCGAACTGTCTTCCTGTCAGGGCACAGAATATCATGGGGCTTGGGGTCCCAGAGGGCTCAAGCCGGGAGGGACTGTGCCCCGCTACCAAGAGGCTGCCCCCTCTGGGCTCAAGCCGCCCGCCCAGCTGGGCTCAGGCCCCGCGTGTGAAGGGTTTGGGCTGGTGACCTCAGCCCTTCCCAAGTGACCTTCTTTGGTAGTTCCCAGTTGTGTCTGATGGTGAGTGTGTGCCGTCTTGAGGACAGTGGCTGACCTGCCTGTGGGTGTGTGATGTGCTGGGGACAGTGGCCTGGACTGTCCAGGGTGGGGGCCACGTGGGCCCCGGAGGCAGGGACAGGCCCGGCCACTCTCGCCCTGTACTGGGGAAGCAGGAGGCACTGGGAGACCCAGAGAGCAAAGGCTGGTCGTCAGCGTGTCGGAGCCAAGAGGCTCTGCAGAACCCGGCACTGTGGCTCTGCCACAACTCCGCCATGGACCCACAGTCGCGCCTTTCTCGGAGAAGCGTAGTCCCTGGGACCAGGGGCAGGCGGCTTCCGGCGAGCAACTGCTAGGGAGAAATGTGTCACTCTGGATGTCCTAATCCAGACCTAGAAGGTTCCATGTTAGAGGGTGTCCCTGGCTGGTTTCCAAGCCCCCTTCCCCGCCTGCGCCTGGTCCTTCCTCCCCGGCAGGGTCCCCTTAGCAGGGGGTCTCATGACCTCACCTAAAGCCAGTGTCCTCCCAAATACCCTGAGTACCCCCAGCTGTGACCTGAGCCCACAACCCCCCCCCAATAAAAAGTTCGGGGTAACGAGAAGTTGTAAAATCGCTGCCCTTCCTGCTGGCTGCCCCAGTCGCCCCTGGTTCACCCACTGGGTGTATTCAAGCAGGGCGAGAAAGAGCCTCACGTGTAAACACCGACAGTCACAACAGTCTAGAATGCCCTTTGCCACTGCAGACACATAGGCTTTTCTTCTCCTGTGTGACCTGCAGCACGAAAGCCCAGGAGGCCACCCAGAGGCTCCGGTTTGCCGAATGCCTTTGCGGCACGGGGAGGCAAAACACCAGGTGCCGTCTCACTGCACGGGGCGACACCACCCGCCCTCCGTCTCATTTGCCGCTGCAACCTTCCGGGGTGTCTTCCCTTCTGCTGTGGGTGGTGACCGGGGTAGCCCACGGCCAGGCTGTGGCACCCACCGGGTCACACTCTGGGGATGTGTGTGGGCGCACCGGGCTGTGTGCCAGAAGTCTCACACTCAGGGTGCTGAGATCCCACCCTGACAGTGGGGGCCCCAGGGTGGTACCAGGAGTTCACCTCATGGCCTCGTGCTTGCAAGATGGGCATCTTGGGCTCCTGAGCCATCTCTGGGCCCCTTGATTTCATGGTCTAAGCAGGCTGGAAAGTTGAAACTTCCCGCAGCAGCTCAAAGCGAGAAGCCAGAACAGTGACTGTGGGAGGTGGAGGAGGAGCAGGCGTAAGCCCGTGTTTCTCAGCAGGGGCCTGCCCAGCGCCCGCAGTGAAGCTGAACCTGGGATGAAGCCTCACTGCCCAGCTTATGAGCTGCTGCAGAGGCTCAGGCCAGCTCACCCTGCCCAGGAGACGCCTGGAGCAGCCTTAGTGGACGTCTAGGCACGATCCACTCTCCTGCTGACTCTTTAGTTTTCCTTTCTGGATCACACCCAGCGATGCTCAGGGATTCCTCCTGGCTCTGTGCTCAGGAATTACTCCTTGGTGGTGCTCTGGGGACCATATGGGATGCCGGGATGGAACCTGGGTGGGCTGCGTGCAAGGCAAACGCCCCACCAGCCGTGCTATCGCTCTTGGCCCCCTGTTGATTTTTGTTGGAAGTGCAAGACTTATGGGGGAGTAGTCTGGCTGGGCCACAGAGTAGCTTCAGGGTTGCTCCAGTTCAAGACTCTCGCAGAGAGGTCAGTCCTGGCTTCCCAAGCGCTCTCTCAGAGGTGCAGCCAAACCTCAGAAAATGCTGGGAGACGGTCCAGGGCATGCACCTCCCTCAGCTGAGCGCCTGTCTCGCCTGTCTCGGCTTGATTTTTTTTCTTTTTTTTTCTTTTTTGGGTCACACCTGAGGGCGCTCAGGGGTTTCTCCTGACTCTGCACTCAGGAATTACTCCTGGCGGTGCTCAGGGGACCATATGGGATGTCGGGGATTGAACTCGGGCCGGCACAGGCCGGCCGCGTGCAAGGCAAACGCCCTACCACTGGGCTATCGCTCCGGCCCTCGGCTTGATTTTTGCACTTGCCCTTTTGTTATCAGCGGAGGTGCTGAGGGCCTGTGGCTCCGTCTTTCAGAGGCTGTGAAAATACCATTGGGATGAAAGCAAAGCCTGGAGTACTCTGAGAATCAGCAGATCCGACCCTCAGGTTTCAAAGCAGCAAATAACAATTGTTGCACACACGAGGTGCAAGTGCCCCAGGAACTGGGGCTGTGACCACTGTGGGCCCTGCCCACCCACTCCCAGACACCCCAACTCCCCTGTGGGGAGCACTCAGGCACATCCGTGTCTTTGCTCCCTTGCTTCCTTCCCCTCCTGTTGGTTTCAAGGTGGCTCCAGTGACTGGGGTGACACACTTGGCTGTTGTGCTGAATGACGTCACTGAGATGATATCATGCGGGAGTGCTGTCACAACAAAGTGACATCACAGTAGAGTTGAGAGCCAGTAAGGTGATGTCATCATGGGTGACGTCACAGTGGGTGGCATCACAGCAGAACTGAGAACCAGTAAGGTGATGTCATCACAGTGGGTGACATCACGGTGGGGTAATGCCACAGTGGGGTGACATCATAGCAGAGCTGAGAGCCAGTAAGGTGATGTCACTGTGGGTGACATCACAGTGGGGTGACATCACGGTAGAGCTGAGAGCCAGTAAGGTGATGTCACCGTGGGAGGCATCACGATAGGTTTTAGTTTATACTAAGATTTCATGAGAAAAAAAACTTGATTTTCTTCCAGCATTTATTTATTACTATCTTTATTTTATTTTTTTTTGGTTTGGGAGCCACATCTGGCCTTGCTCAGGGCTGAGTCCAGGCTCTCTGCTTGGGGGCTCTGTGTGGTGCTGCGGATCGAACTGGGTGGGCTGCCCCAGGCATGTGTCTGCCCCTGTGCCCACTCCACACTCCCGTCACCGTTAGTGGCAACACAAAGGCCCCAGAGCTCGGGAAGCCGTGAAGAGACGCAGGAGGATACTCAGAGCTGACACAAGCTCCGTGGGCTTCTGGCCAGTAAAGGCGCAGTGAGGACAGTGCCTGTCTCACGTGGCCATCACCTCACCTCCATGAGTGTCCGTGTGTGGAAAGTCGGTGTGTGGCGCTGGGGCTGCACGTCTCCACGCCTGAGGACCCTCGGTGCTGCCAGCCCCTGCTTTGCTGGTCCTGAGAGCAGCGCTGGGCCTGCCTGACCGTCTACTCTGTCCTGCAGATTCCGTGTCCTGGCACAGGGGCGGCGCTCAGCATGTGGCCACTCCCGAGCGAAAGCCCTTTCCCCAGCCTCTAGAATATCTGTGGCCACGGAAACAGAAGTCTAGTTGCTCTGAAAGCAATGTCACAGCAGGGGGCTCTTGCTTTATCTTACCAAAACAGTTAAAACTCATTTCAGGGCCAGAGAGAGAGGACAGTGGGAAGGGCCTTTGCCTTGCATGCAACGGCACCACATAAGGTGTCCCGAGCACTAGCAAGAGTAATTCCTGAGCACAGAGTCAGGAGTAAGCCAGCGCATCAACGGGGTAGCCCAAAACCAAAATTAAACAAAGCTTAAAAAACAAAAGCAAAACTCTTTGATTCACAAAGCCGGACCTTCTATAGAAGCCTCGAGTTCCCATCTGCGCATCTATTAATTTGGAAAGTCAGCCACCTTTCGACCTGGTCTCTTCCCTCCCTCGCCTCTGTGGTGGTGCTCCCTGGGGTTCCTCTTCTCTGTCTGAGGGTGCGGGAGTCGGGCCACCGGGTCAGCAGAGTTGCTGGGCGCATGTGGGCGGCACCAGGGGTTCAACTCAAGGCCTCACACTTGCAAGGCAGGCGCTTCCCAGACCACACCTTGTTTCTGCTGGGCAATAGGGGTTGGGAGACCAGGGCAGCCTTTAGCCTCACAGACTTAAAATCACTCTTTTAAAACACCCCAGAGACTAAGGTGCAGGTGCTAAGCGCTGGGCATGATCTCGTAACTTGGGGGAGAGGGGGAGGGCAGGGGAGTAGAGTTCATGACCTCTTGCAGGATCATGAAAAATACTTTTCTGTATTTTTAAATGACTATGATTTGTTATCAGGAAATGTTTGTTCTGGATACCCGTTTTCCATGACCCAGGGATGTGTAAAAATTTCTTGGAGGCAAAAGGCCTTGGAGTGGGAGAGGGTCAGGTTGGTCCCTGCCTGAGGCCAGTCAATAACAATCTCTGCCAATCAGTGATTCCTCCATCAGTAATCTCCATCAGTCAATAATCCCTGGCAGTAGAAAGTGGAGATTCGCACCACCAGGCAGATATTAAAGTGGAGATTCACCAGCACCACCAGGAAGCAATTAAGGTGCCTCCTCCCGGCAGCCACATTTCATAAATTGCATTTAATGCCCAACCCAGAAGGCCAGGAGGCACTGGACTCCCGGGAAAAGCGGCCCAGACACCCCTCCCTGCCCGCCTGTTCTGCTTTCAGCAGGGCATGTGTGGCCTGTCTGGGTGTCTGTGTGGGGTGTATCTGTGTGGGTGTCTGTGTGGCCTGTGTGTGTCTGTTGGCCCATGTCTGTGTGTCTGTGTGGTTCATGTTTGTGTGTCAGTGTGGTCCGTGTCTGTGTGTCTGTCTGTTTGTGTGGCCCGTGTCTGTGTGTCTGTGTGTCTGTGTGGCCCATGTCTGTGTGTCTGTTGGCCCGTGTCTGTGTGTCTGTGTGGTCCATGTCTATGTGTCTGTGTAGTTCATGTCTGTGTGTCAGTGTGGTCCGTGTCTGTGTGGTTCATGTCTGTGTGTCTGTGTGGTCCGTGTCTGTGTGTGTCTGTCTGTTTGTGTGACCCGTTTCTGTGTGTCTGTGTGGTCCGTGTCTGTGTGTCTGTGTGGTTCATGTCTGTGTGTCTGTGTGGTCCGTGTCTGTGTGTCTGTGTGGCCCGTGTCTGTCTGTTAGTGTGACCCGTGTCTGTGTGTCTGTGTGTCTGTGTGGCCCGTGTCTGTGTGTCTGTCTGTTTGTGTGGCCCGTCTGTGTGGCCTGTGTCTGTGTCTGTGTGGCCCGTGTCTGTCTGTTTGTGTGGCCCGTGTCTGTGTGTCTGTGTGGCCCGTGTCTGTGTGTCTGTGTGGCCCGTGTCTGTGTGTCTGTCTGTTTGTGTGGCCTGTGTCTGTGTGTCTGTGTGGCCAGTGTCTGTGTGTCTGTGTGGCCCGTGTCTGTGTGTCTGTCTGTTTGTATGGCCTGTGTCTGTGTGTCTGTGTGTCTGTGTGGCCCGTGTCTGTGTGTCTGTGTGGCCCGTGTCTGTGTGTCTGTCTGTTTGTGTGGCCCGTGTCTGTGTGTCTGTGTGTCTGTGTGGCCCGTGTCTGTGTGTCTGTGTGGCCCGTGTCTGTGTGTCTGTCTGTTTGTGTGGCCTGTGTCTGTGTGTCTGTGTGTCTGTGTGGCCCGTGTCTGTGTGTCTGTGTGGCCCGTGTCTGTGTGTCTGTCTGTTTGTGTGGCCCGTGTCTGTGTGTCTGTGTGTCTGTGTGGCCCGTGTCTGTGTGTCTGTCTGTTTGTGTGGCCCGTGTCTGTGTGGCCCGTGTCTGTGTGTCTGTCTGTTTGTGTGGCCCGTGTCTGTGTGGCCCGTGTCTGTGTGTCTGTGTGGCCCGTGTCTGTGTGTCTGTCTGTTTGTGTGGCCCGTGGTCTGTGTGGCCGTGTCTGTGTGGCCCATGTCTGTGTGTCTGTGTGGCCCGTGTCTGTTGGCCTGTCTGGGTGTCGTCTGTGTGTCACACTGTCCCTGGAGGCTGCACCCCAGACCTGAGTTCAGGACACCCCCAGCTCCCGCCTTCCTACCAGGTGTCAGGGTGGGCTCTAGATGGACACGTTCATTTTTGAAACTGCTTGGGCGAGCACAGGAACGCTTGGGGGTCCTGGCTGAGGCACCCACTGCCCTTGAGCCCTCCAGACAGGCCAGACACACAGACACGGGTCACACACACACCAGGAGAGGCTGCAGTGCGCGGCAGGCGGGTCCTCCTTATAAGGCGAGGCAGCCGGGCCCTTTAAGGCGGCGGCGCTGGGCAGTTTTGGGTCCCTCCTCGAGTCCCTGCTGCGGCGGCCCTGCAGGTGAGTGCCCGCCCTCTTGTCCCCGGGGCTGCGACCTGCTGTCCTGCAGGTGAGTGCCCGGCCTGCCACCGTGGCGGGGCCTGGGGATGACGCGCACGCGGTAGTTTGGAGAAGTTGGAGGCGCGGGGCAACGGGCTGCGGGCGCTGCGAGCTTGCACTGCGGGGACAGGCGGCGGCAAGGTGACCGGGCGAGCCACCGGGGCCCCACTGCAGACACGATGACCCGGCGGGCGCGGGGGGCAGGCGGGGGCGCGGCGCGGAGGGGCAGGCGGGCCGGGGGTGCGTGGACGCGCTGGGGCCACCTGCGGTTCAGAGCCAACGCCGTCGGCCGCGGGCGGGGCGGCTGCAGGAATGCGCTGGAAGCCGCGGCCAGGAGCGTCTCCCGCAGCCCTTAAAAGGCCCCAATGGAAGCAGGGACCCGTGCGGTCCCCCACGCCCCCGGTGGGCGGGGTCTGGGCGGGGCGGGGTGGGGTGGGGACGGGGGTGCTGGGTGTGGCCGGGAGCCCTATTTGCACCCCCTGTCCCTGCCCCGCCTGGGTGCTCTTCCCTGCCCGACAGCTCTGCCCCTCGAAGCGGCTCTGAGCCTTGTTGGGGAGCAGCGGGGCTGGGTCAGGAGCCCGCAGCCTCAGGAAGGATGCCCGTTCGCTCGGGTGTGGGCGCACTGCTTCCTGGGGACGCCCGGGATCGGGGTTGAGTCGCAGGGGGCCTGAATCACTCTCTGGGCAGAGCGGCTCCGCCCTGGGCCTCTCCCCAGGTGTCGGGGGGCTGTGGAGGGGAGCAGGTCCCTGAGCGCTTCAGACGCCAGGGAAAGCCTCCTCCGGACCGGAGCTCCACCAGTGCTCCTGGCGAGGCCTCTTCAGGGGTGAAGTCTGCCCTGTTGGGGGCGGGGCAGAGCCCCACGCAGCGGCCTCCAGTGGCAGGTGGTGCCCACGACCACGTGCTTCTCCTTGTGCCTCAGTTTCCTCCCCCTTCAAAGGATGGTGTTGTGAGGACTTGCCCTGGATTGGGCTCGGAGTCAGCTCCCTCCGGACGGGCTTTCTGCCATCCACAACCTGAGCCAGCAACTGGGCCTGTAACACAGGGCGGCAGACAGGCGGGCGATAGCGTGGGGAGGGTGTTTGCCTTGCACTAGCAAGGGCCAACGGGGTCCAATCCCCACATCCCGTTTGGGCCCCCGAGTACGGCCAGGAGTAAGTCCTGAGTGCAGAGCCAGGAGCAACCCCTGAGCGTTCCCAGGGGAGACCCAAAAATACCCCCAAAAATCAGGTGACGTGACAGTGTCCGAGGGAAAAGCAAAGACTCAAAGACAAAAGGGCTTGTTTCTCCCTCTCTGTCTCTCTCTCCTCTCTCTCTGTCTCTCTCTCCCTCTCTCTCTGTCTCTCCCTCTCTCTCTGTCTCTCTCTCCCTCTCTCTCTCTCTCTCTCTCTCTCTGTCTCTCTCTCTGTCTCTCTCTCTCTCTCCCTCTCTCTCTGTCTCTCAGAGTCTCTGTTTTGGAGGCAGCCTCTCTGTAACAGCTCAGGCTGTGGGGCTCCTGCTCTCTCCCCCGAAACTCTCAGCAACCTCACGCCCCAGGAAACAGTTTTTAGGTGTGGGGCACAACAGGAAACAGGCAGATGCTTACACCTCACGCCCCAGGAAACAGCTCACAGCTGTGGGGCACACACCTCACGCCCCCCCAGGAAACAGCTCACAGCTGTGGGGCACACCTCACGCCCCCCAGGAAACCAGCTCACAGCTGTGGGGCACACACCTCACGCCCCAGGAAACAGCTCACAGCTGTGGGGCACACACCTCACGCCCCCAGGAAAGCAGCTCACAGCTGTGGGGCACACACCTCACGCCCCCAGGAAACAGCTCACAGCTGTGGGGCCCACACCTCACGCCCCCCAGGAAACAGCTCACAGCTGTGGGGCACACACCTCACGCCCCCCAGGAAACAGCTCACAGCTGTGGGGCACACACCTCACGCCCCCAGGAAACAGCTCACAGCTGTGGGGCACACCTCACGCCCCCCAGGAAACAGCTCACAGCTGTGGGGCACACACCTCACGCCCCCAGGAAACAGCTCACAGCTGTGGGGGCACACACCTCACGCCCCCCCCAGGAAACCAGCTCACAGCTGTGGGCACACACCTCACGCCCCCCAGGAAACAGCTCACAGCTATGGGGGCACACACCTCACGCCCCCCCAGGAAACCAGCTCACAGCTGTGGGGCACACACCTCACGCCCCCAGGAAACAGCTCACAGCTAGTGGGGCACACACCTCACGCCCCCCAGGAAACAGCTCACAGCTATGGGGCACACACCTCACGCCCCCAGGAAACAGCTCACAGCTGTGGGGCACACATCTCACGCCCCCAGGAAACAGCTCACAGCTGTGGGGCACACACCTCACGCCCCCCAGGAAACAGCTCACAGCTGTGGGGCACACACCTCACGCCCCCAGGAAACCAGCTCACAGCTGGGGGCACACCACGCCCCCGCCCCCAGGAAACCAGCTCACAGCTGGGGGCACACACCTCTTGCTCCCCAGGAAACCAGCTCACAGCTGTGGGGCACACACCTCTTGCTCCCCAGGAAACCAGCTCATTGTTCCCAAGTCCTCAAGGCAAACCCACTTCCTCTAATTCTCCTCTCCCAGCCAGCCTGCTTCCGTTGGGATGAAAATACCTCAGGTGCTCCGGTGGGATGTCCGAGTCTCCACCCAGGCAGACAGAAGTAAGTCCAAAGTGCTGTGAAGACACAGAAGGCGGGAAGGTTCCCTTTCACACCCTGCATTTATGCCTAACAGTTTAAAATAAAAAAAAAGCTCGGGGCCAGAGCGACAGACAGCACAGCATGGAGGGCATTCCTGGCGAGTTCCATCCCCGGCATCCCAAAAGGGCCCCGGAGCACCACCAGGAGTAATTCCTGAGTGCAGAGCCAGGAGTAACCCCTGGCATTGCTGGGTGTGACCCAAAAAGAAAAGATTTAAAAAAAATAAAAAGATCAACTTAGGGGAAGAGAGATGGAGGTAGGGGATAGACACTTGCCTTGTATGCAGCTGACCCGGGTTCTACCCCCAGCATCCTGTACGTCTCCTGAGCACTGCCCGGAGTGATCCCTGTGCACAGAAGCAGGAGTAAGCCTTGAGCACACGGGGTGTGCCCCATTCCCCAAAAAAAGATAAATTTAAGTTCATCCAAAAACTGAAGGCTTGAGGTCTGAAGGACACAGATCAAGAACTAAAAGCATATTGTCAAATAAAGCCAGGGACCAGAGAGACTGTGTAGTGGATAATGCACTGTCTCTGCATGCGTCAAACCTGGTTCAATCCCACATGGCACTGGGTTCCCCAGGCACCTCCGGGAGTGACCCCAGAGCACCGAGCAAGGGTGATCCCTGAGCACAGAGTGAGGAGTCAGCCCTGAACATAGAGCCAGAGTCAGCCCTGAGCAGAGCCAGGAGTGAGCCCTGAGCACAGAGCCAGGGAGTCAGTCCTGAGCACAGAGCCGGGAGTCAGCCCTGAGCACAGAGCTGGGAGTCAGCCCTGAGCACAGAGCTGGGAGTCAGCTCTGAGGACAGAACCGGGGAGTCAGTCCTGAGCACAGAGCCGGGAGTCAGCTCTGAGCACAGAGCTGGGAGTCAGCCCTGAGCACAGAGCCGGGAGTCAGCCCTGAGCACAGAGCCGGGGAGTTAGCCCTGAGCACAGAGCTGGGAGTCAGCCCTGAGCACAGAGCCGGGAGTCAGCCCTGAGCACAGAGCCAGGGAGTCAGCCCAGAGCACAGAGCCGGGAGTCAGCCCGAGCACAGAGCCGGAGTCAGCCCAGAGCACAGAGCCAGGAGTCAGCCCTGAGCACAGAGCCGGGAGTAGCCCCTGAGCACCATGTCTGTGCCACCCACACCCTGTAGAGAGGAGGAGACGGTTTGGTCTCATGGCAGAGCCAGGACTCAAGGCTCTAGGGCCGTCCCCAGCTCCTTCCTGAATGCCCCCTCCCACAAGGACACATGCTCCTTCCAGGGGTCTGTGAGACTCCGGCAGCTCTTCCCAGCTTGGGGAGTTGGACGCGGCTCTAAGTCACCCTTTCAGGAGAGCAGAGACCAGGCTCCGGCTGTCCTAGGGACAGTTCCCAGGCCTGGAATTCTCTGCGTTTTCTGCTTTTAATGGCTAACTCTGAGGTTTCTCTTTTGCTTTGAACTTGTTCTCCAAGAAGAGAAGTGGGGAGAGAAAAGAGTCTTTGTAGCTGGGTAACTCATTGACTAAGGGGCGGACTAAACATTAAACCCAGGGTTTCAGCGGCCACCAAGCCGAAGGACGCTCTGCAAAGTGGACCTAACCAGCTGGAAATGATGGCGTCTGGAGATGCAGCCCAGCCGGACTTGTCTCTCATGTGTGAGGTCCTGGGCCCGAACCCAGGGAGGGACTTCCTTGGCCCCTCCCTGATCCCCCAAAAAGGAAAGAAAAAAACTGCTCATCAAGTCTTTCCTTGGGAAAATACAGCGAGTGGCCAGAGAAGGGGGCGAGAGACTCATTCTCGAGGACCACGGAAGGGGGTTCACGGCGTGGGTGCTGAGCGTCCTGCTGGCCGCTGCGAGGCCCCTGGCTCTGGTCCCTGACAGCATTCCCAGGAGCTCTGTGCCAGGCTCTGTGCCAGGCTGTCCTGAAGGATACTGCCTGCCCGTCATTAGCCAGCTGTGGAGCCGGAGGCCGTGCGCGTCCCACGCCACCCGCTCGCACGGGCCCCTTCGTGCAACTTCATTTTGCAGATTTTAATGTCAGTGTAATTGGGAAGATAAATGGAACATGTGCGTGTCCTGATAAAGATCTTCTCCGGCGTCAGCAAAAACTCACTTCAGGGTCAGCCTCCACGAGTCTATTAGACTGTAATGAAACAGACGGTCAGGTACAGTCTATTAGTTACTAGTCTGATTTCCAAAAATATAATCAGTAACAATTAGCAAAACGGGTGGGACTGGAGGTGCAGCTGGCTCCCCCGCGCAGGGGCTACTATGCGACGACCCTTGTCTCTTGCCCACGGGTAGGGGGCGGGTCCCTCCCCAGCAGCCCCCCCGCCCCCCCGTGTGCGTTCTCACGCCCATCCTCTCACCCTATGGCAACCAGGTCCTGCTGTTTCTCAGAGCTTCAGGCGGCACTGACTTGGGCAAGACACTCGTATATGAGTTTAGATGGGCAGTATAAAAGGGCCTGGGGGGTGGCTGGAGCAATAGCACAGTGGGGAGGGTGTTTGCCTTGCATGCAGCCAACCTGGGTTCCATCCCGGCATCCCATATAGTCCCCGGAGCACCGCCAGGAGTAATTCCTGAGCAAAGAGCCAGGAGTAACCCCTGAGTGTTGCCTGGGGTATGACCCAAAAGAAAGAAAAAAGGGACCATGTAGCGCGTTCTCTGAGGCTGCCTGTGGCCAAGCGGTGGGGAGCAGCTTAAAAGGAAGAGCAAGACGGGAGGAGGAAGGGAAGTGATGGTGGATGGGCATCAGCTGGTCTGTCCTCGCCGGAAATGGCAGCGTGGACCAGGCAGACACTCGTGGCAGCTGAGAGGTGGGTGGCCAGGCCAGGCACAACACTCTCCCAGGACTCCGAGGCGAAGCCATTTGGTGCCGAGGTGGGGAGAGAGTGGGGTGGGGGGCTCCTCACCCACGGCCAGCAGGAGCTGGTGGCCAGGACTGCCCTGGCCACATGGCGAACCCCAAAGGCTGCCCTGGTGTGCCGGAAGAGTGACTTCCTCTGAGCGGGGATCCGCCCTCGGGCTCTCTAGGAGAAAAAATACAGACTTGACATATTTGCATTTTTTATAGTAAGAGACAAACTTGGGAGGAAAAGGGGGAACAGTGCATCTGTTAGACCTTTTCCTTTTGGCTGCCAAAAATCAGCCCAAATGGGGCGAGTGTTGTAATCACTGAAGATGTGTCCAGGAGGGCCTCGGTGTCCCTCAGCCCAGCTCTCCCAGGAGGGCCCCGGCGTGGCTCGGCCCAGCTCTCCCAGGATGGCCCGGGTGTGGCTCCGCCCAGCTCCTAAGGATCGGTTGTGCTCTTATTTCCAGGCAGCTCAGCCCTGCAGAAGCGAACTAAAGGCAGTCCAGTCCGTGAGCCTGGAGGCTCAGGCTTGTTGCTTTCACAAGACTTGGAGCTATGGGCTGGGGGGTCCATCAGGGGAGGAGCAAGTGCCCGGCCGCGTGGAGCCCTGCACTGCAACTCGAGAATGGCCTGTGGCCCACCGAGCACCGCAGGGAACCCCCGGGGACCCCGCTACTGCTGGGTCCGGCCTCGATCAAAAACTTTTTATTTATTTATTTATTTACTTACTTACTTACTTACTTATTCATTTTTGTTTGTTTTTTTTGGGTCACATCTGGCAATGCTCAGGGGTTACCCCTGGCTCCGCATTCAGGGAATTAGACCCTGGCGGTGCTTGGGGATCATGTGGGTTGCTGGGGATTGAACCTGGGTGGGCCATATGCAAAGCAAACATCCTCCTTGCTGTGCTATGGCTTGAAAACATTTTTTAAAGCTCCTACAACCAAGACCCACAAAGCCAAAAAAATACTATTTAAGCCTTTGCAGAAAGAAGTTTGTCAGGCTGACTTCTCTTGGTAAACATCCTCAATCTAGAGTTTGAGAGAGAGAAAAATCTAAGTAAAAAATGTCAAGTTACTAGATGATTTATAAAACGAATTACGAAAGTATCTGCTCAATGAAGCCTGTGTCCCGAAAGTCACCTAAGTGCTAACCTGAACCATTATTTTAGTGGAATGCTTAAGGGCCTTCGGAGTTAGTCGTTTGGAGTAAAATAAAGCGTAATTTGTTCTGGCGTCAAAGCATTCGTGTGCGTTTGGTGATCAAGAAGTAACTGAAAAACACAAGTCAACAACACGGGCTTCAAGACTCGCCCGTAGGGCTGGGTGGACAGTGATGGGGGGTGACCTTGCCCAGTGGCACTGTCCACACAAAACAGGACAAGAAAACAAAACACCTACAGGCTCCCGAGCAGCAGCTCCGTTTTGCCCGTGCGTTGCAGATGGCATGAGAGAAGACGGTTCCTTCCTCTGCTCAGCTAGAGGCTGTAATTTTCAAAATCATCTCATTTGCTGTCTCTCTTCGGTGCCTTTATTCCTCACCATGTACTTAAACATCCCTCCCACCGGGTTCCTCTGCCGCCGAGGTCGGAGCTGGATCACGACTGCTGTGAGCGCCTCCGTGTGTTTCCGCCTAGACCAGCCTCTCCAGCGGGGACACTGGCACCGTCCAGGGGCCATCGTGTGCTCCAGCCACGCGTGTTCTCTTAAAGGGGGTGGGTTTTGGGGGGTGCAGGCTTTGCTAGCCCCCGTGCAATTCTGTATGTTGACTCAGAGACGGTCGATTTCCAAGAGGCACGCTGAGCAGTTTTTGGTTTTTGGTTGTTGTTGTTGTTTTCCTCTGAAAGGGCCACAGGCCGACTAAGCTTGGGAAGTACTGACCCTGACCGCATTAGACCCCCCATTGGCCGTGTGGGTCCTTAGGCTGGAGTTTTCAGCGACCAGTAGCCCTCCTTACTGTTCCCCGTCCTTACACTCTGTCCCAGATCCGACGCTCAGGGCGAGAGGCTTGCCCAGATCCCTGTTCCGTTGGCCTGTTCCAGCTCCAGCCCCGGGCCCCAAAGAGCGTCTCTAATCTGCAGGTCTGGTCTCCAACCTGCTGGTCTGCGCTCCGACCTTCCTCCCACTTGCATCTTTGACCAGCTCAAACAGGAAATGGACAAAGGGCTTCGTATCAAAGCCATCTGCCCTTCCTGCTGCCCAGCCGTCCCCACCTGCCACTGCCCACTGGCTCAGGAGATGAACCTGGGTCTATGCCGACACACCTGCTGATTCTCCCCAATTCTCTCTCCCGTGTGTCCCTCGCCCTCCCTGCCCCAAGACTCCGTTGCGCCTCTGGCAGTGGTGGAGCTCACCCGCCCAGCACTGGTGGTCCAGCTCACCCGCCGGCACATCCCACCACAGCTCCCGGTTTCAGCAGTACCCCTGGGGCGGCAGCAGGGAAGACACCCCCAACCCCCTCTACACCCTTTCCACCCTCTCCCACAGGCCCCAACGGCTTCCCCAAGGCTGTGAGTGCCCCAGCCTGGGCAGGGTTCACACTGTCCCTGCCAGCTCTCTGTCCTCCCCTGCCCCGCCCCCACGCACTGCATTGTCCCCCTGCTGACCGCCTCCGCCCACATTCCTCCTGGCCTGTCACCTGATCTTGGGCCTTTCCGCTTCCCACCAGGTGCGAGCCCCTGGTTGCCTGGATCCCAGCACTGTCCCCTGGGCGGTGTGGGCACAGCAGGCACCCAACCCCGGCTGCTGATTTAACGGTGACCCATAGCATCAATCCTACAAAGACACGTCAAGCCCCGATCGTGTGCATGTCCAGAAAATCTGCCTCAGCCCGTCCTCACCCCATATGGGGCCCTAAGCCCCGCCAAAATGCCCTGGCGCACCGCCAGGTGTGGCCCCAAACCAACAACAAGCAATTCAAGACATCAGACTTTTATGAAATGGCTTTTGAAAATGTCCACAGATGAAGCATTTTTATTACTTGGAAAACCACTGCCAAAGTGCCTTGACTTACTTTGTTTTGTCTGGGGGTCACAACTGGCTGTGCTCGGACTGAGTCCTGCCTCTGTGCTCAGGGGTCACTGCTGGCGGGCCCTGGGAGCCATACACGGTGCCAGGGTTGGAACCCAGGGGATAGTGTGCAGGACAGGAGACCCCCTGCTGTGTTGGCCCTCCGGATCCCGCTTAGCCTCCTCTGAAGCTATAGGGAGTCGGACACAGCACTCCCTGCCCTTTCCTGGGCCTCATTTTCCATGAATAATTGTGCTGGGTTGGAAATAATAATAATAATAATAATAATAATAATAATAATAATAATAATAATACCAGGACATTCTAAATAACCTAGGATGAACCATCTCACAAACCCTTTCCTCCTTGTGCTCTTTACAAGTCTGGGTCCTGGGAAGGTGCCCAGGGCCCAGGGGATACACTCGCAGCCTGTGTGTGTGTGTGTGTCCTGAGTTCTGACGGGGCCCTTCCCTGGACTCTCTCCTCTGTCCCCGGCTGCTGCTCTGGGGGGTTGCTTGGCCGGTCACGCCTCATCCCTCCTTTCACCGTCGCTCAGGCACCCCCTGCCTTGTCCCAGATGCCTACGGGATGGGCAATGCTCCTTGGCGCCTGGCAGTCCCAATTCCCAATGTGATGAGGCCTCGGAATGGGAAGAAGAGTTACAAGACAGGCTCTGCGAAGAACTGCAGGGAATTCAGAAATGGAGATGATGGGAGTGATGGTGATGGTGGTGGAAACTTCTGGAAGAAGACAGGGAGGGGGGTGGCGCCCACTCGGGGTCAGACCGACAGGGACAGCAAGTCCTGTCCTCTGATAACACGTTTCCACAGCCGAGCTGTGGGTAGTGCTGAGCGGCCGCACACCTCCAGGGGCGCCACTTCTGCTGCCTGCAGTCCCAGCTGGCTCAGCTCATGTGCCCTTGCCACTGTGAGACCTGGCGGCCTCCCCAGTGTTTCAACCCACATACCCGCTGCGTCCTGGAGGGGGAGCGAGGCTCGTCTGTCCTGGTTTCTGGGAAGAAAAGAGGCCACGGGGCTTCCGCAGGCACTGAGGGGGCGTCCGCAGGCGCTGAGGGGGCGTCCGCAAGGTGCTGAGGGGGCGCCACAGGCCATCGCGCTCACACGGAGGCCAGCACAGAACGAAATGCAGCTCCCGTTGGCTTGCGAATCCAAAGCAGATGCTAATGTGTTTTTAAGGAATCCCCCATCTTAAAGTTCAGCTCTATAAATGAGAACAATTATTTTAGGTGTCTCTTGGGTCCAGTCCCCAAAATATCTAGACATGAAGGCACAGAAATTAAGTCCAACCCACTGGCTCCAGGAATAAAGGCGCAGTCCCGGGCTCTGCTGCCCAGCAGGTGCCGCGGGAGCCAGCAACCAGAGTCCATCCCCGCCTTCCTGGAACCCAGCACTAAAGCCAGCACTAAAGCCTTTCTGAGGGGCCGAGCAATAGGGCTCCAGGCTCAGGGATCACGCCTAGTGGACTTTGAGGGACTAAATAGGTTTCAGTAGTGTGCATGCAAAGCAAGCTTGCTAGCCGCTATACTATCTCTTTGGCCCTTTTCTGTGTTTTCTAATTTACCTTGTTATTTGATCACTAACACTCGAGGTGTTGCAGGTGTGGCTTCGGTGCCTGACTGTGTCGGCAGGTGGCAGACAGGAGACAGGCTTGTCTACACCCAGGGCTCTGCCCAATGGGCCCTGGATGGTTGATGGTCTGACATAAAAAAAAAAGACTGGGCCCGTGGGAACCCAGAGCCACGGCAGAGCCTGGCAAGCTACCCGTGGTGTATTCGATATGCCAAAAAAACAGTAACAATACTGGACCTATTCCCAATGAATGGAGACGTTACTGGTGCCCGCTCAAAGCAAATCGATGATCAACGGGAAGACAAGTGATATCAAGCACCCACCCGCCAGCCCAGAAAATCCCCGGCACCCATTATGGTGCCTGAGCACCACCGTGTGGCTCACAAGCAATCAAAAGCCTTCCTGTCCCCATCATTCATTCTTCTTGTCCCATCATTCATTCTTCCTGTCCCCCCATCGTTCATTCTTCCCCGTCCCATCATTCATTCTTCCTGTCCCATCATTCATTCTTCCTGTCCCCATCTTTCATTCTTCCTGTCCCCTATCATTCATTCTTCCTGTCCCCATCATTCATTCTTCCTGTCCCCCCATCATTCATTCTTCCTGTCCCATCATGCATTCTTCCTGTCCCATCATTCATTCTTCCTGTCCCCATCATTCATTCTTCCCGTCCCCATCATTCATTCTTCCTGTCCCATCATTCATTCTTCCTGTCCCATCATTCATTCTTCCCGCCCCCCATCATTCATTCTTCCTGTCCCATCATTCATTCTTCCTGTCCCATCATTCATTCTTCCCGTCCCCATCATTCATTCTTCCTGTCCCCATGATTCATTCTTCCTGTCCCATCATTCATTCTTCCCGTCCCCATCATTCATTCTTCCTGTCCCATCATTCATTCTTCCTGTCCCATCATTCATTCTTCCTGTCCCATCATTCATTCTTCCCGTCCATCATTCATTCTTCCGTCCCATATTCATTCTTCCTGATTTCATTCTTGTCCATCATTCATTCTTCTCCATATTCATTCTTCCTGTCCCATCATTCATTCTCCCGCCCCATCATTCATTCTTCCTGTCCCATCATTCATTCTTCCTGTCCCATCATTCATTCCCGTCCCCATCATTCATCTCCCGTCCCATCATTCATTCTTCCCGTCCCATCATTCATTCTTCCGTCCCCATATTCATTCTTCTGTCCACATCTTCTCCGTCCCCATCATTCATTCTCCTGTCCCCCATCATTCATTCTCCGTCCCATCATTCATTCTCCTGTCCCCATCATTCATTCTCCTGTCCCCCATCATTCATTCTTCCTGTCCCATCATGCATTCTTCCTGTCCCATCATTCATTCTTCCTGTCCATCATTCATTCTTCCCATCCCATCATTCATTCTTCCCGTCCCCCATCATTCATTCTTCCTGTCCCATCATTCATTCTTCCTGTCCCATCATTCATTCTTCCCGTCCCCCATCATTCATTCTTCCTCTCCCATCATTCATTCTTCCTCTCCCCATCATTCATTCTTCCCGTCCATCATTCATTCTTCCTGTCCCATATTCATTCTTCCTGTCCCCACATTCATTCTTCCCGTCATCATTCTTCCTGTCTCATCATTCATTCTTCCCGTCCCATCATTCATTCTTCCCGTCCCATCATTCATTCTTCCTGTCCCATCATTCATTCTTCCTGTCCCATTTCATTTCTGCCCTATTCTCTCCCGTCCCATCTTCATTCTTCCTGTCTCATCATTCATTCTTCCGTCCCATCATTCATTCTTCCCTGTCCATCATTCATTCTTCCTGTCCCCCATCATTCATTCGTCCTGTCCCCCCATCATTCATTCATCCTGTCCCCATCATTCATTCTTCCGTCCACATTCATTCTTCCCGTCCCATCATTCATTCTTCCCGTCCCCCATCATTCATTCATCCTGTCCCCATTCTTTTCCGTCCATCATTTTCCGTAATTATCTCGCCATTGTCCCATCATCATTCCCGTCCCATCTCTTTCTCCAATTCTTCTTCGCCCACATTCATCTTCCGTCCCATCATTCATTCTTCCCGTCCCCCATCATTCATTCTTCCTGTCCCCATCATTCATTCTTCCTGTCCCATCATTCATTCTTCCCGTCCCCATCATTCATTCTTCCTGTCCCTATTTTCCCATCATTTTCTTCCCGTCCCCATCATTCATTCTTCCTGTCCCATCATTCATTCTTCCTGTCCCATCATTCATTCTTCCCGTCCCACATTCATTCTCCCGTCCCATCATTCATTCTTCCTGTCCCACACTTCTTTCCATTTCTTGTCCCAATCATTTCTGTCCCCATCTCTCTCGTCCACTCATTCTCGTATTTCTTTTATTATTCCGCTTATTTCCGTCCATCATTCATTCTTCCTGTCCCATCTTCATTCTTCCCCGTCCCCCATCATTCATTCTTCCTGTCCCCCATCATTCATTCTTCCTGTCCCATCATTCATTCTTCCTGTCCCCATCAGTCATTCTTCCTGTACCCATATTATTCTTCCTGTCCCATCATGCATTCTTCCTGTCCCATCATTCATTCTTCCTGTCCCATCATTCATTCTTCCCATCCCATCATTCATTCTTCCCGTCCCCCATCATTCATTCTTCCTGTCCCATCATTCATTCTTCCTGTCCCATCATTCATTCTTCCCGTCCCCCATCATTCATTCTTCCTGTCCCCATCATTCATTCTTCCCGTCCCATCATTCATTCTTCCCGTCCCCCATCATTCATTCTTCCTCTCCCATCATTCATTCTTCCTGTCCCATCATTCATTCCTTCTTGTTCCTCAAAGAACAGTCCAGCCCCCCCTCCGGAGACAGAGGGTCAAGAATCATGTTCCAAGTCCAGGACCATCCCCCAATACACACACAGACACACAGTGCTGCTGTCCACTGTCCCCTCCAGCCCATGTCTAGGTGGGGAGCAGGAACACTCCGGGGCTGAGCTGCAGGGGGAGACGCAGCCCCCACAGCCCCTCCATTACTGTGCCACAGCCCAGGGACACGCAGGTTGGCCAGAGGCCTCCTGGCTGCCCACTCAGCAGCTAAGGGAGAAGACAGATGGTTAAAGCTGCCTCTGGGGCTGCCAAATGCCTCCTGGGGCCACTCTGCGTCCCGAGAGCACCCTACTGGGATGCCCTGACCATTGGCCAGCCATGCAGTCACACAGAAGACAGTGTGTGTGTGGGGGTGCACGCCTACATGTCTGTTGTTTGCGCACACGTGTCCGTGTGTTTGTGCCTGCACGCTGTCAGGTGGCACAGATAGACGTTCTATGCATGGGTGTCAATGACCTTCCAGGCTGGGCAGACCCTGAGCCCCGCCCATTAGCCACCCTCGCTGCCATGTTCTACGTCCAGGGAGCAACTTAGCTCTGCGGGAAGCTGGCGCAGGCGGCACTTAAACCCCTGAAACAAAGCGACTTCCACCAAGTGCTCAGGGAGAGAGGCTGGCAGGGGGTGACTGTCCCTTGGGAACGCCAGGAGGGGCCCATCAGGGCCTGCCCGGGCTACTGCACCCGCGGCTGGCCTGGACCAAGCGCTTCTCCCTCCAGACTCACTTGGGCACACGGAAGGGCACCTAACCCGTACCCCACTTCCCCGCACCCCACGTGCCCCAGCGCATCAAGGCCTAGGGGGGCGATCCCTGGGGCGGTGAAGATGCACGGTGTTCCTGCTGGTTCGGGTGCTCCCCGGAGGAGGGGGCATTGCCAGCACATGACCCCGCCCGCCTGATCAAAGCGCTACAAGCAGCTACAGTCGCGGGGTCTCTGCTCGCTCTGGAAGCTCCCCGCCCCCACCAGGCGCGCACAGGATCCGACTTTCATGTGCGAGGATGAAACCAAAGCAGAGTACCCCTCACCCCCGGACGCCCCCTGGACCCCGCCGGCGGAGACGTCGCGACTCCATGCGCCAGCAGGTCCCACCGCGCCAACTTGGAGGGGGCCGGGGGACCCGCACGTGTGCCCGTGTGTCCTCCAGCCCCGGGGACACTGGAGGGTCCCCGCGGAGTAGGGGGGCCGGACGTTGCAGCGGGCGGGTACCCAGCCCTCCAAAAGGGCTTATGGCGAGGCCTCCCAAAGCCTAGAGTGCGCCTGGGGGTCGCCTCCTGTGCGCCCCAACGCCCCCGCGCCTCTCCCAGCGGCCTCCACCGGCCCCCTCCTCCTCGCGCCGAGCGCGTGGACGCGCCTCTGGGCCTGCTCCGGGCGGGACCGGCTCGCTTTGGGGGCTCCTGCCCAGGGCGGCGCCGCCGGGGACTCCCGGGCTCCCGCCCGCGTCCACCGAGCATCCGCTCGGATCTGGCGTCCCCCGCCCCAACCCCGGGGGGGGGCGAGGCCGAGGAGAGGCGGGAGGGGGCGGCAGGGCGCGCGGGCGGGGCGCGGGCGGGCCGGGGCGGGGCGCCGGCGGGGGGGCGGTCTCGGGCCGGCGAGGTGCGGGCGGGCTTCGTAGCCGCCCACCCCTGCCGGCGGGGCCCGCCCCCGGGAATGCACTTCCTCGGGGAAAGTGTCTGGGGCGCCCGGGGGCGGGGGTGCGGGGGGCGCCCCCGGCGCAAAATGGTTAAAACAAAGTCGGCGCGCCCCCGGGGCCCCGCGGACGGAAGAGTGCGCGCCGGAGGCCGGTCCCCCGTCGCTAATCTGAGGTCAGTGGCTCCCCGGGGAAGTGCCGGGGCCGGGGGCTGGGGGGCGGCGGGGCGGCGGGCCGAGGCTGACTCTCTGCTCCCCCAGGACTCCTGAGAGGATGGGATGGAGCTCGGCAGCGACGCGGGGACGGGCAGCAGCGCCAGCTCGCGGTCCAACTCCGCCAAAGTGACCCCGTGCTCCGAGTGTCAGCCGTCGCCTTCGCCGGGCGGCAGCCTGGACTTGGTGTCGGCGCTGGAGGACTATGAGGAGCCCTTCGCGCTGGACCCGAAGAAGGGGACTGACGAGTGGGCGCCGGGGAGGACGACGAGGACGACGAGGACGAGCGCGCGGGCCGCGATGACCGCTGTCCGGCGCGGGGGCTGGGGTACGTGAGCGCCGGGACCCGCGGTGGCGGCGGCGGCGGCGGCTGGAGCGTCCCCACGGCCATGCCCCCCCCCCGTGCCCAACGGCAACCTGCACCCGCACGACCCCCCAGGACCTCGGGCACAATGGCAACGTGGTGGTGGCCGACCGGCCCCGGGGCCCCTCGCCGGGCGCTCCAGAAGCCCCAGCCGGCGGACAGCGGCCCCGAGGAGCCCCCGGAGCCCCCATGGACTGGGAGGCGCTGGAGAAGCATCTGGCGGGGCTGCAGTTCCGGGAGCAGGAGGTGCGGAACCAGGGCCCGGCGAGGACCAACTCCACCTCCGTAAGTTGGCCGGGTGCGTGCCTGGCGCGTACGCGTCCCCGCCCGCGCGCGCGCCCCCGCGCCCCATTCATCCCCAGCGCAGGGGCCCAGGCGCGCCGCGTCCACCAGCCGGCGGGGGACAGGGGCGGCGGCCAGCGGGAGGGGCGCGGGAGCGGGCGGGCAGGGACGGGGGAGGCAGCCAGAGGGTAGCGGAGAGAGGAGGGTGGTGGCGCGGCCGGAGACTCACTGTAATGGAATGACTGCAGGAGCCCGGCTAGTGAGTCACTTGCCTGAAAATAAACCCGGGCAGAACCTGGCACTCGAGGCGGAGCCTACGGGTGCTGGTCCCAGTCGCCACAGTCGTGGCTTTGTGTCCCCGCACCCCCCCGGGTGGGTCTCCCCCCGGCGCCACCGTCCCTGGCGCGCACGCGTTAAGGCGGATGCTCAGTGTCACGAGGGTGACCGCGGCGCTCTGCCCTTCCTCCTTCCAGAACCTACGTGGTGGCGGGAGGGGGGTGACTCACGCCCCCAGGGGAATCCCTCCAGGTTTGGGAGGTGCCCCCGCCGCCCTGATCTGGAAACCTAGACAGGGAGGGGCGCGGATGCTGCAGCTCATCAGCTGGGCAGGTTGGCACAGGCCTGCGCATCTTTCTGCCCGGAGGAGAGCAGATAAATGACTTCAAAGAAAATCTTCCTGGCGGGCGGGCAGGCTGGCAGCGCCCTATTAATTGCTTTCTGGAGATGGAGCAAGAGGTGTAATTCCAAGCCGTTAGCCGGGTTCCTAAATGGGGTGGGGGGTGGCTCAGATTAACTGTGCTGGTTCTGGGTGGGAGTCGGTTTTGTCAGGTGTGATTTCCTCCCAACCTCTGCTGGGGGCCCTGGGGCGCCAGGAAATTGGGAGCGTGCCCTGCTGGCTTCCCAGGTGGGGTCAGCCGGCTAAGAAGTTGGCAGGGTTTCCAGCGGCTTCCACGGGCAGGCAGAGCCTGCTCTGTGCCTGGAGAAAGAATCTATTAAATTAACACACTCCTTTAAGGCCAGCTGTTTACCAGGCCCGGTGCAGACACCGGCTCTTCCGTGTGCCAGCCAACCCCATCTCCCTTCTTGTTCTTGCAAACAGAAAAGATCCTTTATCCCAGTAAGCCCAGGTTCTGCTCCCTGGATGCAGTGGTGATGGGAGAAAAAGGCGGTTTCCTTCCCCGTTACGTGGTGCGGATGAATTCCGGGGATATGGGACAAGCAGGTGCTGACTCAAAATTAGTCTTGTGACAGCGGCAGTGAGCTCCTGGGTTCAGAGTTATTCCACAGAATTGGAGTGAGCTCCGGGAGGTCTGTGCAAAAAGAGGCGATGTGCCGGTCTCTCCAGGCACTGGAATCACAGTGGGGAGCAGGGGGCAGCGGGCAGGCCCAGATGTAGAAAAGGAATCTCCTCCATGGCCAGTCCCCAGCACGTGGCTGTGAAGGCTGTTCCTCGCTGGGCAGCCTCAAGCCCCGGTGTCCCCCTCTGGTGAGCAGTTTGCCTGTTGGGGTTCACCTCCCCGGCCCCGCCCCATTCATCTACAGTCACGCAGAGAGACTGGGCCGTGTCTCCAGAGCAAGAGCCTTGCAGACTCAGCCGCCCAGCGGCCTGCAGGGCGCAGACCGAGTGCTCTGTTGCGGGCTGGCTTTGAGCTTGGCCATTCTCAGCCGCTGCTTCACTGTCGTGTTTTCCAGTGGGGCCCCGCCGCCCCTTTACAGAAACGGGCCACAGGGGCCGGAGGGATAGCCCAGCGGGTAGGACGTTTGCCTTGCATGCGGCTGGCCTGTGCCGGCCTGGGTTCGATCCCCGCATCCCATATGGTCCCCCGAGCACCGCCCCTGAGTAATTCCCTGAGTGCAGAGCCAGGAATAACCCCTGAGCATCACCGGGTGTGACCCAAAAAGCAAAAAAAAAAAAAAAAAAAAAAGAAGAAGAAGAAGGAACGGGCCACAGCACAGCCCTTGGTGGTGGGCAGCCTGGATTTGGGATTTGGGAACATTTGTTCTTGTCCTCTGGTTTTATGGGACCACTCGGTAACGCTGTCAAGTGTATTTCTCTGCGATGGGCTGCGTCTGGCTGACTCTCACTGGGAAGGCAACTCTGCGCTGCTCTTTGAAAAGTTGGGTGTGGATCGAATTGGGTTGGGGGGCCCGGTGCTGGGAGGAGTGAGGTGAGTCGGGTCACCGAAGAGATCCCAAGGGCCTTCCCTCTCCGGGTAGTTCCAAACCCTCCTGCTCCCCTCTCTGTGTTTCTACACTCCTCATTAGCTGTCAGTTCTTTTTTTTTTTTTTTGGTCTTTTTGGGGGTCACACCCAGCTGTAACCCCTCTCTCAGGGGGTTCCTCCTGGCTCTGCACTCCAGGAATCACTCCTGGCGGTGTCCAGGGGGCCAGATGGGATGCTGGGGATGGAACCAGCCAGCAACATGCAAGGCAGTGCCCTCCCCCACTGTGCTGTCGCTCGGCTCGGAGATAGAAAATATTCCATTTTCTATCTCCCCATCGCTGCCCTGGGCTTGCCCATTCTCTGCTTTGAGGACGTTATTTTGGGGCCTCTTCAGTTGTGCCTGGGGCCCCCAGGGCTGTAATCACTGGTGCTTGGGAGACTGCAGCACCAGGGACCACGCCTAGGGCCCAGTGCATTCCGGACATGCCTTGGAACTTCTCTCTCCCTTCCTGGGCCTTCTTGTATAGCCCAGGGCCTGCTGTAGTGTCTGGGCTGTAGTGGGATCTCCCGGAAAGAAGGAATGAATGAGGGTAATAGATAATGAGTGAATACATGATTGGGTGGGTGAAGAGCTCACGAGTAAATAAGTATCACTTGTATCACTCGTCTTCCCATTCATCGATTTGCTCCAGCGGGCGCCAGCAACGTCTCCATTCATTGGGAATGAGGTCCATTATTGTTACTGTTTGGGCATATCGAATACACCACGGGTAGCCTGCCAGGCTCTGCCGTGGCTCTGGTTCATCCCAGGGGGCCCAGAATAAGTGAATGTCTGAATAAATGAATGACTTGCTCCCCTTCAGAGCTGAGGAAGGCGAGACCCGGAGAGATTGAGGGACCAGGGGACATCCTGAAAGGGTGCCTGTCCTGTCCCCCTCATGCCAGGTGGGCTATTTGTTTCAATGCCGAAAGTCATTGAAGAAAGGGAAGTTGGACAGGAAGGAAGCTGTGCCTCCGTCCAGCAGGATTCCGGCTTTCCTGCTCCCCAGCTCCGGGGCCTCTCAGAGAGCTGGGAGCCCTGGGGACCAGGACGAGCTTCTCCCGAAGGCGGCCTGGGGCCTCCCCTGAGCTCTGGGGGCACCCTGTGTGCTCTCAGAAGACTCGGATCCCCGCTCAACAGCCCTCCCGCCCTCCCTCACAGACCAGCTCTGACACAGGCGTAGGCAGATGGACTTTGTGAAGGGTTTTAAGCCGCTTACCTCTGGTGGGGGGAGGGAGCTGCCAGATGTCAGAGGTGCCGTGTTGGTGGACCCTCCGAGCAGGCTGCTCCCCGCAGATCACCCTGCGCGCGCGGGCTCCCTCCCACCTTGCTGCTGGGTTTGTCCCCGTTATTCCTGATAGGCCCAGCCCAGGAGAGAGAGCAGGAGTGGACACAGGCCCCACCCGCTGCCGCGCGCCAGATCTGTGCGTCTGTCCTCTCTGGGCCTTTATGGGACCTCCCTCAGTCACCACACACACACACACACACACACACACACACACACGCCCGGGGACATGGTGTGTGAAGTCCCACCGCCACTCAAGCAGCTGCTGCAGTAAATCATAAACAGTTTCTCCAGCTCCTCTTAAAGCATGTTTCAGAAGTTGACTCAGAAGCTGTGAGGCTCTTGGCTCTAGAGCCGGGGTTGGTGCCTTTGCCTTGAGGCTCCGGCAGGTTGGGGCCTTCTGTATTCTCCCCCTGGCCGGCCCTGGCCACCCAGGGTGTAGCCGGCCGCTGCAGGTGAGCGAAGCAGTGGGGGCTGGGGACAGGTGACCACTCGCTGCCCTGCAGGTGGACGTCTGAGTCATTTCCCCGTTATTTCTGGCCAGAGGCGGTGCTGGCATCTCACAGGCTACCCCTTGCAAGGGAGGCCCGGCCAGCTGTGGGCGAGGGGTCCCAGGACAGCTGCCACTTCGGTCGCTGTCGCCCTCCCCGACTCTGCTTCGGGCTCTGGCTCCCTGCTGGCACCTTCCTGTGGCAGATCTGGGTCCCCCTGTTTCAGACATCCCCTCTGGGGTCCCCTGGTGAGCCATAGGCCCCGTCCTGCTCTTATCGCAGGTGCTGGGGGGCTCCACCATTTTTCAGGTGGGCAGCAAAGGCCCGGCTAGGTGAGTCCTACCCGGCGTCTGCCCGCCTTGGGGACCACCCCTGGCGCACCAGTAGCCTCTCGCTGGCCCATTCTCCGCTCCGCGTCCCCCGCTTCCCGCCCCAGAATGCCCTGCCACATGCCCCCTGTCCCCCGGCTGGCCCTCCTGCAGTCTCGCCTCCCAGGTATAGTCCTTACATACCCCAACTGTCGCCAGCTCCTGTCTCTGACAGCACCTGTCAGCCTTTTATTTATTTTAAGTTTTATTTGTTTATTTTTATTGACTCATCATGAAATAGACCATCTCAAAGCTGTGCATGATTGGGTTTCAGTCATACAGGGCTCCAGCACGTCCCTCCACCAGTGCCCATTTCCCAACACCAATGTGGCCTGTTTCCCTCCCACCCAGCCCCCCCACAACCTGCCTCTATGGCAGACACTTCCCTTTCTTTCTCTGTTTATCCTTTTTGTGCGTTGTGGTTTTCGGCTGACCTTTCAGACAAGATGTCTCAGCAGGCACAGTCCACTCCCAGACCACAGGGATGACCGTCTGCCCTGGACGCCTCCCCCGTCTGCCTGCTGCTTCTCCTCATGCTCCCAGACTCGTCGCAGTTTCACATCCAGCACTACAGAAAATCCAGCCAACTCGGGGCCTTCTCGGCAGGCAGGAGCTGAGCCTGCCGTCCTCAGAGCTGCCACACTTCAGAGGGAGGCCAGTTCCTGCACCCCCAGGAAATGCCCAGTGGCCGTGACTCAGCCGCTGAGGGGAGGTGCTGAGGGCGCACTCCAGGCTCTGTACTCAGGCTCACTGCGGGGTGCTCCAGGCCCTTCTGTGCTATTCCCCAGCCCCCTCCCCACGCTTTGCCCCCTGCTGGCTCCTGCTCCGCCTCCTTCACCTGCACCTGGTTTCCGTGGCCTTGTTCTCCGATGCTCTCCCCCTTCCTGCCTTGCTGGAATTTTCCTCGTCACTGTGGCATTGGGAGCAGGACAGGTCTTGACAGAGCAGGACAGTTGGCGGCTGTTCAAGGTCTCGGCCAGGGTCTGAGCGGCGCCGGGCTGGTGCTGGGGCAGGAAACAGCGGTGGCGTCACTTGCGTCTCCTTTACGCGAGCCCTGCACTTGCCACAGTGGCTGTAGGTCTCACCGGTACACCCGCGTTCGCCCAGACGTTGGGTTGTTTCTTGTACACCAGGTTGGGGATATTGCCGGTGCCAACATGTCACTTCGCCTTTTACTTTCTTCCCTTTAGTTTTTGGGGGAGGGGTTTGGGAAGCCCACACCTGGCTGTGTTCGGGGCTTACTCCTGACTCTGCCCAGGGGGCCCTCCTGGTGCTCGGGGGTTGCCTCCGGGTCAGCGTGCCGCCAGGCACCTTAAGCCTGTCCATATGTCCAGCCTAGACTGTGACGTTCAGTGTCCACCTGTCCATATGTCCAGCCTAGACTGTGACGTTCAATGTCCACCTCATCCAGCCTAGACTGTGACGTTCAATGTCCACCTGTCCATATGTCCAGCCTAGACTGTGATGTTCAATGTCCACCTGTCCATATGTCCAGCCTAGACTGTGACGTTCAATGTCCACCTGTCCATATGTCCAGCCTAGACTGTGACGTTCAATGTCCACCTGTCCATATGTCCAGCCTAGACTGTGATCTCCTTTGACGTTCAGTGTGCCGGTGATCGTATTACCACGTGAGAGGCAGTTTGGTTCTTTTCACTTTTTGATCTGAAGTCACTGAAGAGGAGAGCGAATCCTCCTGCTTGTGTTGGTGGTGTTTTGAGGTCACACCCGGGCAGTGTGCAGGCCCTGCTCCTAGCCCTGTGCTCAAGAATCACTCCTGGTAGTGCCTCGGGAATGTAGGTGGTGTCGGGGATCAAACCCAGGTCAGCTGCCTGGAGGGGACTACCCTACCCACTGGACCATCTCTGTGGCCCCTCTTCCTCTCTGCTTTCTCAGAGTCTTTTTTCTAGTATTTACGGCCATGACGTGACCGTGACTCTTCCTTCCTTGGGATATGAGCAAGGCCGATGCCAAAGAAACCAAGCAGGCGTCCAGGAAGTCGCGTGTGAGTCAGCAAGTGCCCCAGTTGTGTGATTCACCCTTCCTGGATGGGACGGGAGAGGAGAGAGACCAGCACCGTCTCAGCGTGGCCCGTGGCACCTTCTACCCGATGCGCTGCCTGCACGTGGCGCTCGGCTCTGGGCCCAGCCCTGCGGCCCTGCTCTGCGCCAACCACGGGTTGTTTCCAGGGGGCTCGGGGAAGGCAGAGCTGCTCTTGGCACCTCCAGGGCACACACCAGCCACCTGGGCACACCCTGGCTTTGGCAGCAGAGAGCTGGAGGTCACCCGAGGGCCAGGCCTCGTGTGGGTCTCAGGTGGCAGAGCCAGCTCGCTCCCTGTTGGTGTGGAGACGGCCGCGCTCTGGCTGCCGGCTGGCACTCGCTCACCTCCCTGCAGGCTTCTCCCAGCATCTTGAGGGGCCGGCTCGGAGCCTCCAGGGGGCCGAGAAAGCTCTGGGCAGGACAGCACGGCCACCTGCTTGGGACTCCAAGGCAGAAGCTGCTTTCAGAGGTCTGCGGTCTCCTGCAGTGACCCAGAGTGGCGGCGACGTGGAGCCATGGGCTTTTCCTGTCAGAAGGCCCGGGGGCCAGCGGGGGCGCAGTGCCCGCAAGGCTGTGCAGCTCTTGTGGGAACGTTGGTGAGACGGGGCGGCCCGAGTCAGGCTGCCCTCAGCAGAGTCGGCCGAGAACCTGACAAATAGTGAAGGACAGGGAGTAGGCGAGTGTGTCGATGTGAGTGTGTGTCTGTGTGTGTCTGTGTGAGCATGTCTGTGTGTGAGCCTATGCTTGTGTGCATCTGTGTGAGTGTGTGTCTGTGTTAACATGACTGTGAGTGTGTGTGCATACCTGTATGTGTGTCTGAGTGTACATGTCCATGTGTGTGTACACGTGTATGCTTATACCAGTGTGTTCATATGTGTGTGCATGAGTGTACCTATGTGTGCGGTGATGGTGTATGGAGCTGTGTGTAGTGGTGGGGTGTGTGTGAGATGGTGGCCAGGTAGAGAGCTGGGTTGTGGGTGAGTGGAGGAGGGTGGGTGTATCTGGTAGTGGGGGGTTGCATTGTGTGAACGTGTGTGATGGTGGTAGAATATGTGGTGTGTGTGTGTGTGTGTGTGTGTGTGTGTGTGTGGGCGTGTGTGTGGTGGGGCAGGCTGGGGATGGGTAGTGAGGGGGGTGAGTGGTGGGTGTGCATGTGTACGTGTGTGTGTGCGTGTGTGTAATGGGCACCACCACCGCCCCGCTGCAGCCCTGCCCACTGCATCTGGCCCAGGAGCTGGCAGTGGGCAACCTGTGGCCACGCCCCGGTGCACACCTTTACCACAAGCCTCACTGCACCTTTCCACCCACTCCAGTGACCCGTAGCCCTAGGGAGCAGCTCCTGGAATTCCTGAGCCATGAGTCAGGTGCCCCCTGGGGACTGAGGTGAAGTGTCTGGCTCTATGCAGCCCTGTTGTGGCAGGAGGTGAGCAGGAGGAGCCGCCTGGCTCAGCGCTGGGCTTGGGTCCAGTGTCTCCTCAGCACAGGCTCTGCCGCCTTCTCTCTGCTCCTTGACCTTAGGGGGACGGGCTCAGCCCCCAGAGTGGGCCACTGTGTGCTCAGACTCCGGCAGCTGAGTGGCTGTTGCCCTGGGGTCTTCCCGGGAGCTCAGGCCGCCAGTGGGTGCCGTGTGCTGGCAGAGGGGGCAGCGGGTTCCTTCCGCCCATTTTCGGCTCTTTAGGGGCGAAGAGGCAAATCCAGCAAACATCTCTGTGCTGCTCTGCCCTGAGCAAAGCCCCTCTGTGGCTGGACCCTGGGAGGCCTCCCCCAAAATGTCCACCTTTCCTGCAATTGCCGTGGCACGTGCAGGGACAGGAGACGTTTCCAGAAGGGCAACCCTTTCCTCAGCCTCTGTGTGACAGTCATTCAGCTCAGAGGCTTGGGGGGCTCCAGAGGAGCTCAGGGCAGGCCGGATGCTGACCAGTGAGGAGGGGCCTGACCTCAGCCCCGCTAGACTCCGATTCAGGCCCCCAGGAAAATGCCATCTGTGACTGGTGGCAACTCTGTGATTGGTGTCACAATCAACTCTGTGAGTGGTGTCACCATCGCCCTGCTGGAGACACCAATCACAGAGTTTCGCAGCTGTGACAGGCCTGGGGACATAGCCACACCGTGACCAGAGGACACACAGGCCTGGGGACATGGCCACACCGTGACCAGGGGACACACAGGCCTGGGGACATGGCCACACCGTGACCAGGGGACACACAGGCCTGGGGACATGGCCACACCGTGACCAGGGGACACACAGGCCTGGGGACATGGCCACACCGTGACCAGGGGACACACAAGCCTGGGGACATGGCCACACCGTGACCAGGGGACACACAGGCCTGGGGACATGGCCACACCGTGACCATTGCCGTCACCAGGGGCTCTGGCTCCAGCAGGTCCCCGGGCCTCTGGGAGCTCACAGACCTCATGGGTCCCCCGGCCGGCTCTTCTCAGGACCTTCCAGGCCTGGGCCCCTTCTTCCCCTTGAATTCACCATCTGTGTGTTGTCCAGCCGGAGACGAAGGTGTGGCCCAGCACGGCCAGCGAGCTGCAGCCCTGAGCTGAGGGACACTGCAAAGATCCACAAGCACCACAGGTGCCCCAGGGGAGACAGACAGTGGACGGCAGGGTCTGTGCAAGTCTGTGTGTGTGTCTATCTGAGTGTGTCCTGTGAGTGCTCACGTGAATGGTGTGTGTGTGTCTGTGTGACTCTATGTGAGTGTACACATGCGTGTTGAACTGTGTGTGCGTGGCTGTGTGCAGGTGTGATCACCTCTGTGCAGGTATGCGTATCTCTGTGTTGGGGTGGTGCATGTTTGCATGTGTGCATGCCAGTGCCGTACGTATACTGTGTGTGTTATACTGTGTAAAGTTGTGCTGCCTGTGTGAGTGTGCGCATGAGTGTATCTCTGATGAATGAGCGTGTAGGATTCCCACGCATTAGGATTGCATGCACATGTACGTGGGTGTATCTCTAGTGAGCTGTAGGATTGCGTGTGTGTGTGTGTGTGTGTGTGTGTGTGTGTGTGTGTGTGAGAGACAGGGCGGGAGGGGGCAACGCTGCCGTATCCAGGTCTCCAGGTACCATCTGCCGCCAGGGTAGGTGCCCGAGCCCTGCTCCCTCCATGGGCCCCGGGGTGGGGAACTTTTCGTCAGGACCTTCACCCGACTTGGGGAAACTCATCCCCACGAGAACCGTCCGCCTCACTCACAGCCCATGCGTGGGAAAACTACCAGCATTCACTTCTCTGCTGGCATCTCAGGAACCCTGCGCCCTGGGCTCTGCCAGGCTCTGCCCCACGCCCGTGCCTGGGCTGTTTCTGCCCGCTGGTGCTCTCGGCGGGAAGCTGGACGCCTGCTTCTTGCCCCTGGAGGATTGCTCTCCCGACCTTGGCAGCTGGAGCTGCTCAGCCCCCTGGTCTGTGTGTTCAGCGTCGTGAAGGGGCCTCACGAGTTATCCAAGCCAGTGTTGCGCTGACGGCAGACAGCCCACGCAGGTCAGAACGCTCCCCCTGGCCGCGGGAAGGCGCTGCAGGTCAGCACCCCGGAACGCTGCCCTCTGCCTGCGTCCCTATTGGGCCGGCCAGACGGCTGTCTGGGGCAGTGTCTGCCCGGCTATTCTGGAAGAATACTTCTCCTGTGAAATGCGGCTCAACAATGGGGCTCAAAGTCCGCCGTCAGCGTCTAGCAAATCATTCAGAGGGAGGTTTTTACATTAATTCCGAAAGATCCCGGTATGCCGCTGCTCACCGCAGTGCTGAGGGTAGCAGCCTGGGTGTGGAAATGGCCCGGTGCCCCCAGTGAGTGGAGGCGGAAGCTGTGTCTGGGGAATACAGATGTGAAACCAGGCGGTGGGCTGCAGCAGGCACGTGGGAAAGAGGAAACGCTGGGTGACGCCGCCCCTCTGTGGGAACCGAGACGCAGTGCATGGGAGAGGACAGTGTCAAGCCTGGGCCCGGAGAGGAGCTGCGGGGAGGGGAGGCCGGGCGCCGGGTGGGTGCAGTAGCTCCGCGCACGCGTGGAGACCGTGGACATTAGCACCTTTGTGGCCACGTGATCTAAGCTATAAAGAGACCAGATAAAGGTCCGCTTCCCAGCGGGGTGAGGGGTTATGTTTTGTTGTTGTTTTGGGGGTGGGTTTGGGTGAATGCCCGGCAGTGCTCGGGGGGGCTTACTCCTGGCCCTGGACTCAAGGACCACCCGAGGCGGGCTGGGGGCACAGTGTGTGGTGCTGGCGAGCCGGGGGCTGCTTCACCCCCTCCTCTTCCTCTCTGGCCCCAGGAATGTGGCTTTCCTAGGGCCTTCGCATGAGATGTGGCTCTGGCCAGCTCCCGACTGAGGCGTGGACAGTGCCCAGGGCTCTGAAGGACTGGAGTGGACGTACAGCCTCCCCTTCCGGGTGGCCTCCAGCTTTATACATTGATGGTACTTCGGCTTTGGGAGCAAATGTCCCTCCTCGTTGTGGACTGTTCCGTGTCCACTCAGAGGCCCGACCAGGGCCCGGCCTCTCTGCCAGCTGTTTGCAGAGTCTGCGTCAGGGCCGGCACCGTCCATAGCCTCCGAACCAGGCGTGGCGCAGCCAAGTGGCGTTGCCGGTGTCTGTTTGGGGTGTTCTGCCGCCTGCAGCTGCCTCAGCATGAAAACTTGTTCTTGGAGTAGTGTCTGGGGGGCTGGAGGGGGGGTCCGAGGCAAGGCCCCTCGTTGCCACACCAGGAGACCCAAGTTCTAGGGGATCTGAGTCCCGAGGGTTTGTGCCGGGAGGGCCCAGCAGCGAGTGGGGCGGAATGTGGAGGGGGCAGAGGCGGAAGGGCAGAGTGGCCGGGATCTCCTGAGCGTCCCGGGACAGGCTCAGCCAGGGGCGGGCGCAGCTGGGCTCCAGGAGCACCCTTGGGGGGACATCAGGCAGCACCCGAGGCGCGGTGCTCTGTGCCCACTGCAGGAGCCCACTGGGGCCCAGAGTCCCAGGCCGCCCGCCCCCCTCGCTCTCCACACAGCCCCTCACCCCAGCTTCACAGACTCTGCCCCTCCAGAGCAGACCCCCGGCTCCTGGCCGCCCCTGTGTGCAGGCTATGACTCGGTGTGTCCGCGTCCGAGAGGCGTGGTGGAGGCCTCTCCGTTCTAGGGGCTGCGGGACCCTCCGAAGATGACCCTGTGCTGTGGCTGAGTTCTGGCCATTAGGGAAACATGTTTATGCCCATGAAGGATGCAGAACCGCCGCTTCAACGTCATGTGTGTCTCCAGGGAGCAGGGGTGCGTGATATCCCCGGGCTGCCCATATCCCGGGGTGCCATATTCCGGGGTGGCATATTCCTGGGGGGTGCCATATTCCTGGGGTGCCCATATTCCTGGGGGTTCCCATGTTCCCGGGGTGCCCATATTCCCAGGGTGCCCATATCCCCAGGGTGCCATATTCCCTGGGTGCCCATATTCCCGGGGTGCCCATATCCCCGGGTGCCATATTCCCTGGGTGCCCATGTTCCCGGGTGCCATATTCCGGGGTGCCCCTATTCCCGGGGTGCCCATGTTCCTGGGGGTGCCCATATTCCCGGGGTGCCATATTCCCGGGTGCCCATATTCCCGGGGGGTGCCCATGTTCCCGGGTGCTGTATTCCCAGGGTGCTGTATTCCCTGGCGTGTGCGATATCCCCTGTCTCCTCCAGCGGGTGCTGGCTGGGGTCGTCTCGGTGCGTGTGTCCTCTTCACCCATTCTTCTTTGTGGGTCTGTGTGTCGGGAGCGAAAGTGACTCATTTTCTCCCAGAGATGAGGGTTCATGGGGTGCCTGTTTTCTGAAGCCTCTTTGTTCATTTCTGGAGACGATGGCGGTGGTGGGGACAGGGCCTCCTCTGTCCACTCGGATGGCCTGGCAGGAGCCTGTTACATGCCAAAGGGTCCAGAGCAGGGCAGGGGCGGAGAGAGAAGGGGCAGGGCAGGGGCGGGGCAGGGGCGGGGCAGGGGCGGGGCAGGGAGGTGGCCGAGCCCCCGTAGTCCACCCGGGGAAGCCCCTCGTGCTGTGGACCTGGTTCCGTGGGGTGAGTGTGCGGGTCCCTGGTGCCAAGAGCTGTGCCGGGTCCAGTGGCCCTGTGTGGTCCCAGGTGCCCGGGCAGTGGCCGCTGGGTCTCCTCGTCCTCACTCCAGTCACCGCTGACACCAGGCTGAGAGGAGATTCTGGTGGTGTCGATGCTGTTTCGTTCATCACATTGGTCAGATGCAGCCGCTGGTCCAGAGGGGTTTCCGTAGGCCGGATGCTGTGATGGGGCTTAGGCCCGCCTCCCCTGCTGGACCGCTGGGTGCATGTGGTCAGCCCCAGTGACCATCCGGGGAGTGCTCGGCTGCGCCTCACACCAGGTCCGGGCTTGGCCCAGCCCTTCCCCTGCCCGGCCCTGCTCTGTCCTGCTCCACGCTCATGAGCGATGGCCGAGTCCGGTTCCTGCTCTGTCCCCTAACTGCGGTCTCTCCCGCACGCTTTCCCGGCCTCCTGTGCACCGCCTGCACCCTGGGCCTCCGAGCCCAGCTTGTCCTGAGCTGTCCTGGGCCTCCAGCCCAGGCTGAACCTGTGTCTGCCCTTGCCAGACCTTGTGTGGCCACCTATACTGGGCCCCTTATCTGGCCACGCTGCCCTACCTGATCGGGCGGGGGAGCCTGCCAGAGCGGCCCCCAGAGAGGAAAGCGAGAGGAGGGAGCACCAGAGAGAACCTGGTTCTCCCTTTTCAAACCCCACCCGCAGGCATCTTCTTTCTGATTGGCTCATTGGCTAAAGTAACCTGGCGTTCTCCACCTAGCTCCAGCTGTATCAGCACCAAGACCCTTGGTGTGGAAAAAAAATCACAGGCTCTGGGGGTCTCCCGCATGTCTGGGAGGGGCGTCCTTCTGCCTGCCACAGCAGGAACCCGGCCCGGTCTGTCCACTCTCCTCCTCCGAGGACACAGCCTGGCTGCTGGCCACAGCATCTCCCCTTGGCGGCCCCCAGAGGCCAGAGAGGAGCGTTTATAGCAGGGTCAGAAGCAGCCCTTCAGGGCAGAGAGACAGGGGGAGCCCTTTTAATGGCCTGTGGAAGGCCCCTGATGTGGGCAGGGGGACGCATGCTTGTCCCCCCACCCGCTGGCCTCCAAGGGGCTCGTTCCTGGGGCGCTGGCCTCCCCGTACAGGAAGCTACTCTCCTGCCTGTCACTGTCTCCAGCAGGCAGGATTGTCGCTCTTTTTATGAGGTGACCTTAAAAATGGGTCAGAGGCTGGGGCCTGAGCCATGGCACAGCGGGAGGGCGTCCACCTTGCACATGACTGACCCAGATACATTCCCCAGCATCCCACCCCGAGCACCACTGGGAGTAATTCCCGAGCAGAGCCAGGGAGGGAACCCCTGAGCACGGGCGGGTCCGAGCAGGAGGCTGCTCCCCCCCGAGCCCCACACCCCCTCTCACTGGTCACCCATGGGCCCGGGCCTCCTGTCTGGGCGTGGCCTGAAGGTGGCAGAGTCCCGCCCCCGCAGCTCGCTCTGTGCCTGGCTTGCTCCGCGTCCACCGCCAGTTGGGCGTGGTGGTGTAAGAGCACATGCCCCGCGTGTTCGAGGCCCTGGCTTGACCCCAGCTCCGCATGGCGCCTCCAGCATCCGGAGATGAGCCCCCCAACAAACAGGTGAAGAGGCGCATCAGTGCACAGATGGCCACTAGGAGGTGCCCAGGGGGCCGTCGCGGGGAAGGCCAGCGGCTGGGTCAGGCCTGCCCCTGCCGGCTCGTCTTCTGGAGCAAATGGGCCTCACCGTCTCCGAGGTAGAGTGGGGTGGGGCTGTCGGGGGGCCCAGGGTCTGCTTCTGCCTGAGCTGAGCTGCTGGCTGCTTCCCTCTGTCCCCTCCCTGGTCACCCTCCAGTCTGTCCAGCCCAGCTCTCCCCCTGCTGGCCCCTAGCAAATGACAGTCAGAACATTGGGGTTCAATGAAAGCAGAAAGTGACTTGCAGGTCCTCTGTCTCTCCGTCTCTCTCTGTCTCTCTGTCTCTCTTTGTGTCTATCTGTCTGTCTCTGTGTTTCTCTCTGTCTCTGTCTGTCTCTCTGTCTCTCTCTTTGTCTCTCTGTCTCTGTCTGTCTCTCTGTCTCTCTCTGTCTCTCTGTCTCTCTCTGTGTCTATCTGTCTGTCTCTGTGTTTCTCTCTGTCTCTGTCTGTCTCTCTGTCTCTCTCTGTCTCTCTGTCTCTGTCTCTGTCTATCTCTCTTTCTCTCTGTCTCTGTCTCTGTCTGTCTCTCTGTCTCTGTCTGTCTGTCTATCTCCCTTTCTCTCTATCTCTGTCTCTCTGTCTCTGTCTCTCGGTCTCTCTCTGTCTCTCTGTCTCTCTATCTCTGTCTCTGTGTTTCTCTCTGTTTCCGTCTGTCTCTCGGTCTCGCCTCTCTCTGTCTCTGTGTCTCTGTCTGTCTATCTCTCTTTCTCTCTGTCTCTGTCTCTGTGTTTCTCTGTCTCTGTGTGTCTCTCTGTCTCTCTCCTCTCTCTCTGTCTCTGTGTCTCTGTCTCTGTCTCTATCTCTGTGTCTATCTGTCTCTGTCTATCTCTCTTTCTCTGTCTCTGTGTCTATCTGTCTCTGTCTCTGTCTGCTTCTCTGTCTCTCTGTCTCTCTGTCCCTGTGTCTCTGTCTCTCTCTGTCTCTCTGTGTGTCTATCTGTCTCTGTGTTTCTCTCTTTCTCTCTCTGTCTCTGTGTCTGTCTGTCTCTGTGTTTCTCTCTGTCTCTGTCTGCTTCTCTGTCTCTCTGTCTCTCTGTCCCTGTGTCTCTGTCTCTCTGTCTCTGTGTTTCTCTCTGTCTCTGTCTGTCTCTCTGTCTCTCTGTCGTTTCTCTCTGCCTGTCTCTCTCTCCTCTCTCATGCTGTATCTAATCTGTGCTTTCCTGAAGCCAGTGTTTTCTTCCTGACAGCATTTGCGAGGTCTGTGTCACTAAGGAGATGGTCCTTCTGCCATGAAATTGTCTGTCGCCATGGGAGAAAGCATCCGTCTTGACTAGATACTGTTTTCTGTAAAAAGAGCAAAACAGTTTTGCTCCTGGCTTTTAAAAAATTATTTTTCTTTCCAATGTCCTCCCTGTGTGGGGCGGTTCTGCAGAGCACAGGCCCGCGTGCTGTGGGCGCAGGGGCAGAGGCCTCCGGGAGACGGGGCGGTTAGAATCCCGTGCCTGTGACCCACGCGGGCTGAGCAGACAGGCTAGGTGTGTGCGGGCACCCTACCCTGCACCGCGCATGATAAGGACCCAGATTGTTCTGTGGCCTCCACGGCCTGGCCGCTGCTCCTCTGTAACTCTCAGAGCCGCCCCCCCCTGGTGCTCAGGGGGCAGAGTTGGTCCAGCAGCTGCCCCTAAGTGTACCACAGCCGACCGTCCCATGGTCCCAGTAAACAGAGTCTGCTCTGCCCAGATTCATGCCCGGCCTGTGCCTGTGGGGCCTCAGCTGCCCCGGGCCCAGCTTTGTGGGAGACGGAGAGAGACCACGGAGATCCCGAGGGCCCCAGCAGGCTGAGGGGCTGCTTTGCTCGGACTTTGCTGGACTTCGGGCTCGGGTGCATGTGTGGCCGCCTCTGGGGAGCACGGGAGGCCTGGCCAGCCCTCAAGGAGAGGAACCCGTTCCCTGTGGAGCCGGCCAAGCCAGAGGGTCCCGCGAGGAGAGGAACCCGTTCCCTGAGGAGCCGGCCAAGCCAGAGGGTCCCGCCAGGAGAGGAACCCGTTCCCTGTGGAGCCGGCCAAGCCAGAGGGTCCCGCCAGGAGAGGAACCCTTCCCTGAGGAGCCGGCCAAGCCAGAGGGTCCCGCCAGGAGAGGAACCCGTTCCCTGAGGAGCCGGCCAAGCCAGAGGGTGGCTCAGGCTCTGGAGGGTTCGGGGGCGGTCTCTTTCCCTGCTCAGCGGAGGCTCGGGCTGTGTCCAGCCGGTCAGAGGGTGGCGTCCCTGAGCGCCTTCTTCTTCCAGCCCACTTGGCTGGTGCGGGAAGAGTGGGTTGTCCGCTAGAGGTCGCCTTTCGTCAACACAGCCACCACGGGAGCCCGACAGCCACCACTGCCCTGCACGGGACGCCTGTAAGTGAAGGCGCTTGTGTCTGTGGATGAGACGCTGGGTCACCAACTCCTGATGGGAAAAGGTGTGTGCTCCACACTCACCCACACCTGTGACACACTCACCCACACCTGTGACACACTCACCCACACCTGTGACACACTCACTTACACCTGTAACACTCACCCACACCTGTAACACACTCACCCACACCTGTAACACACTCACCCACACCTGTAACACTCACCCACATCTGTAACACACCCACACCTGCAACACACTCACCCACACCTGTAACATACTCACACACACCCTGTCCCACACTCACCCACACCTGTAACACACTCACCCACACCTGCAACACACTCACCCATACCTGTAACACACTCACCCACACCTGTAACACACCCACACCCTGTCCCACACTCACCCACACCTGTAACACACTCACCCAACCTGTAACACACTCACCCACACCTGCAACACACTCACCCACACCTGTAACACTCACCCACATCTGTAAGACACCCACACCCTGTCCCACACCCACCCACACCTGTAACACACTCACCCACACCTGTAACACACTCACCCACACCTGCAACACACTCACCCACACCTGTAACACACCCACACCTGTAACACTCACCCAAACCCTGTCCCACACACACCCACACCCTGTAACACACTCACCCACACCTGCAACACACTCACCCATACCTGTAACACACTCACCCACACCTGTAACACACCCACACCCTGTCCCACACTCACCCACACCTGTAACACACTCACCCACACCTGTAACACACCTCACACCTGCAACACACTCACCCACACCTGTAACACACCCACACCTGTAACACTACCCACACCCTGTCCCACTCACCCCACACCTGTAACTACACTCACCCACACCTGCAACACACTCACCCATACCTGTAACACACTCACCCACACCTGTAACACACTCACCCACACCTGCCACCACACTCACCCATACCTGTAACACACTCACCCACACCTGCAACACACTCACCCATACCTGTAACACACTCACCCACACCTGTAACACACTCACCCACACCTGCAACACACACTCACCCATACCTGTAACACACTCACCCACACCTGTAACACGCCCACACCCTGTCCCACACTCACCCACACCTGTAACACACTCACCCCCACCTGTAACACACTCACCCACACCTGTAACACCCACACCCTGTCCCACACTCACCCACACCTGTAACACACTCCACCCACACCTGTAACACACTCACCCACACCTGTAACACACCCACACCTGTCCCACACTCACCCACACCTGTAACACACTCACCCACACCTGTAACACACCCACACCCTGTCCCACACTCACCCACACCTGTAACACACTCACCCACACCTGCAACACACTCACCCACACCTGTAACACTCGCCCACACCCTGTCCCACACTCATCCACACCTGTAACACACTCACCCACACCTGTAACACACTCACCCACACCTGTAACACACTCACCCACACCCTGTCCCACACTCACCCACACCTGTAACACACTCACCCACACCTTCAACACACTCATCCACACCTGTAACACTCACCTACATCCTGTCCCACACTCCCACACCTGTAACACACTCACCCACACCTGTAACACTCATCGACATCTGTAACACACTCCACCCACACCTGTAACACTCACCCACACCTGTAACACACTCACCCACACCCTGTCCCACACTCACCCACACCTGTAACACACTCACCCACACCCTGTCCCACACACACCACACCTGTAACACACTCCACCCACACCCTGTCCCACACTCACCCACACCTGTAACACACTCACCCACACCTGTAACACTCACCCAGGTCTGTAACACACTCACCCACACCCTGTCCACACTCACCCACACCACACCTGTAACACACTCACCCCACACCCTGTCCCACACTCACCCACACCTGTAACACACTCACCCACACCTGTAACACTCACCCACACCTGTAACACACTCACCCACACCTGTAACACTCCCCCACACCTGTAACACACTCACCCACACCTTGTCCCACACTCCCCACACCTGTAACACTCACCCACACCTGTAACACTCACCCACACCTGTAACACACTCACCCACACCCTGTCCCCACTCACCCACACCCTGTCCCACACTCACCCACACCTGTAACACACTCACCCACACCTGCAACACACTCACCCACACCTGTAACACTCACCCACACCTGCAACACACTCACCCACAGCCTGCCCCACACTCGCCCACACCCCAGACTACACATCACACCGCACTCGTCCTCAGCCCTTCGTGACACTGCACAGCTCTCCGTGCCTCCCATCCTCATGCTCACTGCAGACCCTACACCCTCCCACTCACTCCCACTCATTCTCTCTCTGGGCGCTGGACTCGGCCTCTCTCTCTCTCTCTCTCTCTCTCTCTCTCTCTCTCTCTCTCTCTCTCTCTCCCTCTCTCGCTTTTATGCACACACACACACACACACACACACACACACGAGATGTGAGGGGCAGCCACCAGGTGTCGCCCTGTCTCTATCAGCTCCGTGTGCTCCTGAGGGGACATCTGGCTACACTGGCCAGGAAGTGTGGGGCCCCAGGCCTGGCACCCACAATCTGTGCATTGGCACAGGCCCCCCAGTTTTGGACCTGGCACTCCACAATCTGCGCGTTGGCACTTAGGCCCCCCAATGGCCTGGCACTCTGCAGGCACCGGAGCAGCCCCTGCAGTCGGGGCTGGGACCACCCCGTGCTGATTCCCAGAGAAGCCAAGTTGGACACGAGGCACTTCTGGGACGTGGGGATGATCGAATGTCCCCACACATGAGAAGGGTGCGACTTTGGGCTTTGGCAGGAAAATTGTCCTGGAAGAGGAGGCGAGGTGGCTCAGGTGGGCACCGAGGCGGGCCCCAGCACCACGTGGCCCGTCCCACACACAGCCCCGGCTTCCCGGGACCAGGGCAGGCCGGCTGAGCCCCACCTCACGGTGCCATCCCTGCTGCCTCGCCGGCCTGGCGTAGCCTGTCAGCTGACCCGGCCACACCAGCGCCTGTCTCTTCTCTCTGCACCCTGAGCCTGTGTGTGTCCCCGTGGGGCACGTGCCCTGTCCAAGCTGCCCCCAAGACTGGCCCCAACCAGGTCCAAAATCAGCTGCTTATCTTTGGGTTAGGACAGAGCTTTGTTCCATGACCGTGCGCTTAGCTTATATATTGCTCATGACACTTGCTCTGTCCCCTGTGTGCCAGGGTAGCTTACGGCCTGCCCTGAGTCTGTCCGAGGTCCCAGGCGGGGCCCCTTTTTAGTGTGTGAGGAACTAGAATCAGTCTAAGGGGAAACTGAGGTTTTAAGTTAGGAAAATGACGGATGCCAGGATGACCATTTCAGAGTTAATGAACTCCCACATCACAGATGCACAGCCCTAGCGCACAGCCGTAGCTGTCCTCCTGTGCCAGTACACAAGGACTTTGCTCTACCGTCCTGGAGGAATGAGGGGGTTGATGTCGCCACGGCCCGGATCTGTTGTTCTCCCCCCGGCGCCAGCTCGACTGCAGCGGCTGTCACCACCGCGGCTCTGTCCCTGGGCCCCGTCACGCCCCACCCTGAGCCCAGGGCTGAGGGTCCTTCACGTCCTGCCCAGGCCCTGCACCCCGGAGGCGGGAGGAGTGAGCCGGGCACACTTTCTGCCGGCCCTGGGGACCTATGCAGCCAGCGGGCGAGATGGAGTTGGAGCCAGCGGGGGCCGCGACGGTGAGTCGCGGGGCACTTTGGCCCTCTCTGGAGGCTGCGAGGCCTCCCTGGACCCAGTGGCCACTGCTGTGTGGTCTGAGCCCTCTCAGTGACCCCCAGATCCAAGCGGTTCTTGTGAAGGCCCTGAGGGACGCTGCCTGCCGCTGTTGGGCGGCTCAGCCCAGGACCTAGTTCACGTCCATGTGCCTGTTGCCATCAGTGACCGTCCTGAGGTCGCGCTTCCAGCTCGGCTCCATCCACGCCTGCAGCCGCAGCACTGTAGCGGAGCCCAGTTACCCACTGTCGGTTCTGCGGCTGCTGTTCCCCGCAGCTTCCTTTGCCCCACCCCTCCAGCCCCGTCGTCCTCGGGGTACATATTAGATGTGTTTCCCGGGGGGTCGCCACCGGCCGCCAGCTGCCCCGCGCGTCCTAGCCTGCCGCTTGCCCACCAGAGCGCAGAGGAGCGTGGCGTTTCTTCCCAGGCAAGTTTTGCAACACAGCCAGAAGCACAGATCTGCAGTGTGGGAGCTGGGGAGGGTGGGACGATGCAGCCGAACACCCCCTGCCCCGGGCAGGTGGCTTGTGCGGAAATATCCCTCGGCCTCCCGGCCAGTCCTGGGCCCCACACTGGACAGTGTCTTGAAACTTTGCCCAAAGGGCCAACGGTTGTTACCTTTTCCTGCTATATCGGAAGCCAGACAAACCCCCCTTACTTCAGGGCAAGCCCCCTCCATTGACTGAAACGTGCTTCTGCACTCAGAGGCACAGCCCCGGGGCTGGAGAGAGTAGGGGAGTCTGGCGTGTGGTCAGCCCCTCCTGAATCCTGCCAGCACGGAGTCCCCTCACGCACCGCAAGGTGCATCCCTGGGAGGCCGCATCCTGGCCGGGGAGCCCAGTGACCCCACACACACTCTGAGCCCAAGCGGCCGCTCCCTCCTCCCTCACATTGAACCACCAGCCCATTCGTTGCCGGATCTCCGGGGGCCTGCTGCTAGCACAGGGGTTATGGCACTGGCCTTGCAGGCAGGTGACCCCAGTTCAATTCCTGACACCACATATGGTAGAGTCCAACCCCCGCACACACACACAGTAGTCTGTGGAATGGTCCCTAGGTTCCCCAGAGCCACTTGGGAGGCCCTAACTAAATTAATAAAGGCACAATCATTTGCTTGGTGGCTGAAATTGGGGCCCCATCTCATCTGAAATACCTTCATTGCTCTTTACGATGCACCTTGGGCAGTCGTAACCCACTGGGCAGCTCAATTGGACTTCATAGTGTCCTCTGGGTCAGCCCCTGTTGGCTACAGCCCGTGGCTTTGTGGGCTCAGGAGACCGTGGCGTGGCTTTGCTTCTCAGTGTCTTGTTTGGGCGCGGGAGGCCGGGCCGCATTCTGTCCTATTTTCTCCATTTGCGCATGGAGAAAGTGGCCACTGGAATTAAGGGGTCTTGCGGAGCCCAGGGGCCACTCAAGCACCATCAGAATCTGCAACCTTGGGGCCGTAGCGATAGCCCAGCGGGTAGGGCGTTTGCCTTGCAGCGGCCGGCCTCTGCCGGCCGGGTTCTATCCCGGAATCCCATATGGTCCCCCGAGCACCGCCAGGAGTAGTTCCTGAGTGCAGAGCCAGGAGTAACCCCTGAGCATCGCCGGGTGTGACCCAAAAAGCAAAAAAAAAAAAAAAAAAAAAAGAATCTGCAACCTTCCCTTGATGAGCTGTGAAACCCCGGCCTGGGCAAGGGCGTCCCCCCCGCACCGGGCCTGAAACAGCTCAGCTCCTGGTGGTCGGAGCTGTCAGCACCCAAGCGTGCCCCCACTAGCTGGTTTCTATTTCAAGGTTTCTTTGCGCGGAGCAGCCCCGGCCCCCGTGAGTGCTCCATGGATGCTTTTCTGTCTTTTTCCTCAATCTTGTTGGCAGTGCTCGGGAGGGTTTTCCGGACAGGATCGGGCTGCAGCTGTCAGGAGCCTGTTCTCCAGCCCGCTCTGACTCACCCACTATTTATGGAACGGCAGCTGGGAGTGTGGGACCGTGTTTAGGTCTTTTTTTTAACAATGCATGATAAATCTCTTCGTGAGCTTATGCTAACAAACCCAGGGCTGTTCCCCGGAGGGGGCCAGGAAGTGGCCTTTTCTTAGGCCTTAGGTGGGGTCCATCCAAGGGGTCCCCAGAGACTCAGGACCGCCGCCCCCTGAGCTCATACGGGTCCAGGCAGTGCGTCCTCGCAGGGCCTGTGGGGGGCCACCTGGCCGGACAGGTTGCTGCTGTCCCTTCTCCAGAGGCTCGAGATTTCCATCTCACCCAACCTGCTGCCTTTTGAAAGAAATGCTTTGACCTACTTTTCCCCGCATTCTTGGGATTCCAGAACCTTCCCCGGCTTGGTGGTGTTGCCAGGCGCTGCCACTGTGATCCTGGGTGTCTGGCCTGTCAGGTCACTCGGGGGTAGGGGGATCAGGCGGCTGGGAGAGGGCACGGAGAAGACCCTTGCAAGCCCCTCCCAGAACGCCTGACCGCCCCCAGGCTAGTTTCCAAAAGCTCAGCCGCCCTGTGAGCTCGCCCCAGGGTGAGGAGGAGCCTGTCCTGTGTGTGAGCCCCAGGAAAACAGGTGCAGAGGCCGGGCCAGGGAGGACAAGCTGCGCGCGGGCGGGTCCCCTGGGCTGGAAACTCTCCTTTGCTCTCAAGCAGGGACCGTGAGGCGGTTTCTCATGTGGGGTTTCCCTTCACACAAAACAGAAGTGACACAGGAGCAGCCAGGGAGGGGGGCCGCCCCTGAGATACGGGGGGGGGGCACAGCTCCAGAACCATAACTGTCAATCAACAATAACGGGGAGGAGGCTCAGGGCCGAGGGGCCCTGAGTGGAGGGTCCACCAGCTCTGTGGAGCAGGGTATCACTGTATCACTGTATCACTGTCTCCCGGTTCATCATCGATTTGCTCGAGCGGGCACCAGTAACATCTCCATATGACCTGTCTCATGCAAGTAGAGCCCAAGGGCACCTGCCTTGCTCCAGGAACATAAGAGCCTCAAACCATTCCTTCAGGCCATGGGAATGAGGTCTATAATTGTTACTGGTATTTGGCATATCAAATGCGACACGGGTAGCTTGCCAGGCTCTGCCGTGCGGGTAGCATACTCTTGTAGTCTTGTAGTCATCTCAAAATCCAGCATTTATTGATGAACCCCGCGGCTGCAAGTGGCTGCGTGAGCCGGGGTGTGGTCAGCTCCTCTGTTGGGTAGAGTACGCGCAGGGACTTGGAGCAGGGTGCGCAACCATTTTGTGCAATACTATGAACTTTTGCCTGAACTATTCTATATGGAACACTATATATTACATATTAGGATACATTATACATTATAATATATATTTTAATGAGTTAGTAAGAACACAGACTGTTGCTCACCTTGAGTGAGAATCTGTCAGCGACCCTGTGGAAGCAGGTCCCAGCAAGGCAAGGGAACCGCGTGTTTTCAGCCAACGTGTGTGGCCACGGCAGGGCACTCCGCCTTGCACACGTGAGGCTGGGTTTGGTCCTCGGCCCCGCCACACACAAACACTCTCAACTCGTTTTCTCTGTCGGGGTATAAGGAAGACGCGGCAGGTCTTAGTAGGAATTTTGAGAGATAACATGGAGCGATATTAAAATAGCTTTTAAGGAATGCTCCTTCTTCACTTGCTGGCTGAAGTCCAGGTGGGCGATTAAATAACCGTATGTGTTGTTCAGGCCCGGTGTTCATTTGTTTGTGGGTTGGGGACAACACCCAGGTATGTGCTCAGGGGCTGCTCTGCACTTGGGACTGACCCCAGGCCTGCTGGGGCGGGGGCCTTCGGCAGGAAGCAGAGCAGCCTCTGTTCTCTCTCCGGCTCTCAGCCCTGTATCGTGACATTTAGAAATGAGCTTGCTGTGGTCACAGGGGGCTGCACACAGACGTTATCTAAGCGCCGATTTATTTTTCTCCATTTTCTGACATCAAAGCAGCTTTGAAGGCCCAGTTGTTCCTTTTCAGGAATTAGAAAATCCTAGAGTAGGGCCGGGCGATAGCCCAGCGGGTAGGGCGTTTGCCTTGCACACGGCTGGCCTGTGCCGGCCTGGGTTCGATCCCGGCATCCCATATGGTCCCCGAGAGCACCCCCAGGAGTAATTCCTGAGTGCAGAACCAGAAGAAACCCCTGAGCATTGTCAGGTGTGACCCAAAAAAGCAAAAAAAAAAAAAAAATCCTAGAGTGCCTGAAATGCTGCCCTGCACAACCCGCCCTGTGCACACACAGGTACACTCACACACACACAGCACATGCGGCGCACACAGGCACCCCCAACCCTGCCCTGCGCACACACTTGCACAGTGCCCTGAAATGTTGCAGAAATCGGTGCCCAATCCGCTCTGCACACACAGGCACACTCATGTACACATTCTCACACTGTCACACACGCGGTGCTGCGCTGCTAAAACTAGTTGTGTGGTCCAACCTGTACTTGTTTGATTCCTCTGTGCAAGCCCAGAATTGTTTCCCTGCCGGCCTCTGGCGCTGTAACGAGGGGTGTGTCATAGCTGGCTAGAGGGGCCGGTGTGATGTAATCCCAGCCCTGGGCACCCCATCTCTAAGTCTTTAAACAAAGCAAAACTCTCACCATCCACTTTGATTGTCGTGGAAGGAAGAATCCCACCGGCCTGCGTATTCGCTCCGCTCCTGAGAAAATTACAGGAATAAGAACTTGGATCTTATTTCTAGTTGGCTTTAAAGGCAGCTGGGCGGAGGCTTGCCGAGAGTACAGCGGGTAAGCCCCTTTTTGAGGCGTGGGGAACCGGCTAAAATCCCTGACTCCGAGCACGCCCGGGGTGTGTGTGTGTGTGTGTGTGTGTGTGTGTGTGTGTGTGTGTGTGTGTGTGTGTGTGTGTGCGCGCGTGTGTGTAGGGGGGCTATAAAAAGTAGCCTGGGGTGGAAAATAAATGACTATTCCAAGGGTGGCGAAAATCAGAGCCTTTAGCTACTGGACCCCTTCTACCACCACCCAGATCCGGGGCGCGGGTGGGAAGTTCCGGAACCCCTCGGCGCCCCCGGGGACTGGGCGCTGGGGCGAGCCGGCGTCCCCCACCCGTCCCCCTGCGCGCCCGCGCTGGCCGCCTGCCCGCGCCCCGGAACGCGGACGAGCCCGTCCCCACCTCCGTGCCCTGCCTGCGTAAAGCCGCCGAAGGTCACCCGGGCCCCAGCCCGAGCCCCTCCCTTTGTGCTCCAACATAATTGGCTGATTGTGCGGGCGCCCGCGCCTCCCCCGCCCGCCCTGGAGCGTCGCCCGGCTCGGGGAGCTGCTCGCCGCGCGCCCCCCGGCACGGGCGGTGCCTCTGCGCATCCGGAGAGCGTCGGCGCCGGGGCGGGCGCGCCGCATCCTGAGCAGCGGCGCATCCCGGACGGGCGCACCCTGGACCGGCGATCGGGGCGCACCGGCGCTGAGAGGGCGCGCAGCCTCCGTGCCCCTTCCCGGCCCGGGCGCGGCCCTCCCGCCTGGGCATCCCCGCGCGCAGCCTCGCCGAGCGGTTCCTGCGGCGGGGCCCTAGCATGCTCCGAGATGGTGCACCAGGAGAACTGCTCGTACCAGGTAGGACGCGCTGCAAAGCGGGCTCCGGGCGCGCGGCCGGCTGCAGGGCCCCTTCTCCGCCGCTAGCAGCAGGTTGCGCGGGCCCGCCCCGGCCTGCGTGCATACTGCGTCTGAATTGTAATTAGGTTTTTCTGAGAGTAATGGGGCGTAAGAAAAGAGAGGGAGGGGGGATCTTCCCTGGCCTTTTTACAGCGTCTGTGCATCCGATGCTTTGCGTGTTCCTGGGAGCCTCAAATAGAGCTTTGAACTGTAATCGAGTTGATGGGGGCTCCAGGGCAGGAAGCCCCCGCTTGGAATTCCATGGAGATAACGCGGAAAAATGAGGCGCTTTGCTCCCGGTATAGGGGCTGCGCTGGCTTTGCAGCCGGGTTGCCTTTAAGGAAATTATGTAAATAGACAGTCCTGGCCGTCCGGGAGGCAAGAATATTTTTATTTTTCAGAAGTCAGCCGTGCACCGGAAACCGGATATTTCTGACATGCACCTGTACGTCTTCCTGAACTTATAAGGAAAGAGGAGAGAGAGAGGAAGAGGAGAGAGGGAGAGAGAGAGAGAGGGAGAGAGAGAGAGAGAGAGAGAGAGAGAGAGAGAGAGAGAGAGAGAACACAGGTTATGGTGCTTTCCTTGCCTGTGGCCTATCCGGGTTCCATCCCAGCCGCCACATATGGTTCCCCTGACCGCAGAGCCAGAAGTGATCCCGGAGCTCTGCTGGGTGTGGTCCCCCAAATAATTAAATGGTTCATCCATGCAAATTAAGGTCACAAACCTCCAAGTTGGGACTTTTTTTTATAAAGAATGTAACAATAATGATGATGATGATGATAATAATAATGTGTTCATCTCCGTGCACATTTTTGCTCTCCAGGGTTTTAAATCCGACATTTTGCTGGTTTCTAAAGGCCAGCGCCTGAGCTGGGGCCTGGCTGGGCGAGTAAACAGCCTCTGGGAGGCGCCTCAGGGGAGAGCTGAGGCCGAGAGTACCCTGTGGGATTCCAGGGTGGGATTCCAGCATCGGGAGGGTGGGAGGGAAGATGAGCAGAATGCAGGGGGTGAGTGCGTGCCCAGACCCACGCTGGCTCCCAGCTGGTACAGGCCCCCGTGACATTTTCCCGCTGCTCTGCTTAGTCACGGGGGCGCCATTCCCAGCAGCCCCCTCCTCCCGGGCCCAGCTGTCTCACTCTGAGGCTCTGGGCACTGCATTTCTGCCCTGGCACCGGGTCTGGCTGGCAGGGCGCTCCGGTCCCTCGGGCGGAAGAAGGCCACGGCCGAAAACATAAGCTTGTAGCCTTTGTAGGTCAGACAGGACCCCGCTCTGAGATCTCAGCCGTTTCTGCCCACCACTACCGGGGCTTGCCCCCAGGAAGGATTTTGTTAACATCCTTTTCCTAGAGGGGAAGAGGAAAGGATTCGCCTCCGTGGGAGCAGCGGCACCTGGCACTGCCCGTGCCTAACTCTCAGGGGTTGCTCTTCTCTCCTCAGTCAGGTGAATTCAGCCGCTCCCGAGGGCCGAGCGGGGGTCTCTTTCTGTCTCTGCTTTCACCCCCAGGCCCTGACACTCAGGGCCCCCTTGCCGGGGCAAGCCCAGGCAGCCCACCCTCCCGAGCTCTGGGCCAGAGGTTAGAGTCCCTGGGGACAGTGGATGTTTTCCAGAAACTTCCCCTTTTTCCAAGGGACCATCCTCATTCATTTTTCTTTAGTTTTGGGGCCACACTGGGTGATGCTCAGGGCTTGCTCCTGGCTCTGGCGGGGCTCAGGAGACCATAGGGGGTGCTGACCATCAGAACAGAGTCAGCCACATGTAAGGCAAGCCTCTGCCCACTGTTCCATCCCTCCAGACCCAGTGCCTCGCCCGCCCCCATCATTTGTTTATGGGTGCTAGCGCAGGGGGTTGGAGCAGATTCCTTGGGGAGAATGTTCAGGAAGACTTTCTCTGAGACTGTCTCCTAAACACATACCACGGTGCAACGGGGTCCGAAGCAGGCTGCTCGGGCCAAGCCCCTGCCCCAAATTCTGTGTGTACTTGGGAACAAATGACTAAAGGTTAACAGCCACTGTTACCCTTCTTATCAGCGCCATAGTTCTCCCCGTGATAACCCCATTTGTCCTGCCTTGTGTGTGTGTGTGCGTGGTTGCAGCGCATATCACCTTACACACACACACACACACACACTTCTGTGGTCTCTTTTCAGCAGTTTACAGAGTGATCTTCTAAAATCACGTCTCTGGGGGCTGGAGAGAGCCCAGGGGCGGGGGCCGGCTGGCTTCGGCCCTTCCACCACGTGGACTTCCCCAGCCCTTCCTGGAGTGACCCCTGAGGGCTGCTCCAGGGAGAAAGCCCTGGACCCAAAACAAAACTTTTTTTTTTGCTTTTTGGGTCACACTCAGCGATACTCAGAGTTACTCCTGGCTCTGCACTCAGGAATTACTCCTGGCACTGTGTGGGGGACCATATGGGATGCCGGGATCGAACCCGGGCCGGCTGCACGCAAGGCAAACGCCCTACCCGCTGGACTATCGCTCCGGCCCCAAAACAAAACATTTTTGTAAATCCACCTTCAAACTCTCCTCCTCAGATCCAGGGCCCGAGGGACCCGTGCCAACCCTGCGCCCCTGGGACCCTCACACCCACTTGGACCCCGCACGTGAGGCCCCGAATGCCATGGTCGAGTGGCCGTCCAGCGTCCACTCTGCAGGTGCCCAGTCGCAGCATCCGGCACTGCTGTGCCTGAGCACCCCGAGCCCCTCCCGGCTTACGCGCTCTTTCGGGGGTCCTTGTCCGTGCCCCCTCCTTGGGAGCCTGCGCCGGCAACCCTAGCCCCACGGCCTCTCCGATGTTTGCTGCGCTGGGCCCTGGCCTCGCTGAGGCCCAGACTCGAGGGCCGCGTTTGTGTTTCACGCAGGTGCTGGTGAACACAGGCCCTGGCTGTGGCGTGGCCGGGCTCTGTCCCCTGAACTTGTGCCGGGCTGGAACCCAGCTGAATTGGGAGCCTGGCATTTCCCAGGGCACCTGCTGAGTCGGCCGAGACTGCTGGGGCCCCTCATGGTACACACGTGTGTCGTCTCACATGATTTGAAGGTGCTCAGGGACACCCCCATCCCCTCCTGGTTCCCGGCATCTCCTCCTGCGGTCAGTAAATGGAGACTTCATCGATCCCTGCAAATTGCAAATCGCGTTTCCAGAGAGCTAGGCGGCGGTGATGGAGGGTGTGTGTGTGTGTGTGTGTGTGTGTGTGTGTGTGTGTGTGTGTGTGTGTGTGTGTGTGTGTGTGTGTGTGTGTGTGTGTGTGTGTGTGTGTGTGTGTGTGTGTGTGTGTGTGTGTGTGTGTGTGTTTACAAAGACAGGCTTTGCTCTGTGTGTGTGTTTTGCAGCAACAGGGTTTGTGCTATTTGTGAAGGTTTGTGAAGACAGGGCTTGCTCTATGAGTGTGTGTTTGTGTGTGGTTGGAAGTGCTCTGTGTGTGTGTGTGTGTGTGTTTGCAACAACAGGGTTTGCTCTGTGTATGTGTGTGTTTCTGTTTGTGAAGTCAGGGCTTGCTCTGTGTGTGTTTACAAAGACAGGCTTTACTCTGTGTGTGTGTGTGTGTGTTTGTGTGTGTGTGTTTGCAACAACAGGGTTTGCTCTGTGTATGTGTGTGTTTCTGTTTGTGAAGTCAGGGCTTGCTCTGTGTGTGTTTACAAAGACAGGCTTTACTCTGTGTGTGTGTGTGTGTGTGTGTGTGTGTGTGTGTGTGTTTGCTGCGAGGCCTGGGTTGTGCTGCTTCTCACGAGTGCTGTGCCTGCAAAGCCTCCGGGAGGTGACTGTGAGCCCCAGCTGGGACGGCGCCATCTCAAAGGATGATGAGAAATTCTCAGACAGTTTGGGGGTGTTTTGTTTCCGGAGCTTCTCCCTCCTCTCCCCACGGCCCCTCCCTCCTTCCCCCGGGACTCAATCAGCAGAGAGTGACCATGGCCCTTCCCGACTAGAGGCTGGTCCTTTCCGGACCCCAGCTCTGCCGGGCTGCCTGCCCCCGCACAGCCCCAGCCCTGCCCCTCCCTCGGCTCCTCCCCCCGCCCGTTATAGCCGACAGCTCCGCAGCCGGCACCTAGTTTCCTCACGAGTCCCTCCGCAGGCGTGCGTGGACACAGGCGTCCAGGGGGTTGGTCCCATTTCCGCCACTTACATCTGTGCTGGGCACAGACGCTCTGGGTCCCTAGGGTTGGCCTCAAGGTCGCAGCCCACAGACAGCGGGAGGCGCTTGCCTTGCTGCTGCCAGTCCACGTTCAGGACTGGTACCCGTAGGGTCCCCAGCACCGCCACGAGTCATAGCAGAGCTCAGAGACAGGAGCTAGGCCCTGAGCATCACCAGGTGCGGCCCCAAAATACAAGAAGCAAAACAAAAAACAAGCTCAGAATGGGCAGTGTCCAGTGAGGGCGAACCTTCGCTGGCCCCTTCAGGGGTTGACACATTCACTCTTAGATAGCAGCGTCGCCTCAGTAGAAGGACGGGACCCCCACGCCGACTGTTCCTTCCCGGGGAACTCTCCCAATGGGGACCCCACATCAGTTGCCCAGTGCTTTTTTTCGGGGGGTGGGTGGGTTTTGGTCACTCTCAGGAGTGCTCAGGGCCCCAGAGGCAGTGCCAGGCGTGGAACCAGGCTCAGCTGCGTGCAGGGCAAGCAGGCGCTTCACCTCGTACCGTCTCCCCCCATGCCCGGAGGCGGGAACGTGGTGTGTGTACGCGAGCCACACGCAGCGCTGGTCAGGCCTGACTCTGACTCTATGCTCAGGGGTCACTCCTGAGAGAGCTCGGGGACTCTCTGCAGTGCTGGAGATTGAACCAGGGTCAGCCCGTGCCAGGCATGTGCTGTCCTAGCCCCTGTGATGCCCTGTGGCTCTGCCAGGCTTCTCCGGAGCAGCTGCAAGGCCCAGACGTGCCTGTGCCCAGCTACTTGCATGTTCTGTAGAATCACTGTCTTCCCGTTTATCTTCAATTTGCTCGAGCGGGCACCAGTAACATCTCCATATGACCTGTCTCATGCAAGTAGAGCCAAAGGGAACCTGCTTGCTCCAGGAACATAAAGAGCCTCAAACCATTCCATCAGCTCATGGGAATGAGGTCTATAATTGTTACTGGTATTTGGCATATCAAATACGACACGGGTAGCTTGCCAGGCTCTGCTGTGCTGGTAGCATACTCTTGTAGTCATCTCAAAATCCAGCATTTATTGATGAACCGCACAGCCACAAGCGGCCGCGTGAGGTGGGCTGTGATAGGCTGGTCTGTTGGATGGAGTTCTGATGAGGGGGAAGTCCGGATGTGGAAAATGGAGGTCCTCATGGAGTGGGGGTCGTCTGGCTTGTTGTGAGGCTCTGCTGGGGTGGTGGGCCAGGGCTAGACCTGCCATCCCTCCCGGGCACCTCATGAGTGCCTGGGCACAGTGAGAGCCAGTAGTAGCTCTTCCCCATGTCTGTCTCTGTTCTGTAGAATGTTGCAGGGTTTTTTGGTTACACCCATCTGCTCAGGGGTTCCTCCTGCCTCTGCACTCAGGAATTACTCCTGGCGGTGCTCAGGGGACCCCATAGGATAACAGGGATCAAACCCAGGCCCCACTGTACTATCTCTCAAGCCCCAAATTTTGCAGTTTTCATGCATCTTTCAGCCGTCAAGAGGGGCCATTTTACTGCCTCCCGAACGACTGGCCTTTTCTTGGACCCAGTGGTTTGTGCTGGAGAAATGTCACCCTGTCCCAGAAATGATCCTGGTGGTATCAGATGAAGGGTGAGGGCGGCTGTCACTGGAACTGGTGTGCCGAGGTGGTGTTTCAGTCCTCTGGGGAAAAGCAGAAAACAGCCCGTTCCCGACCAGACCGAGATTTAGCGAATCACAGCAGAAGGAACTAGATTCTCTCTCTGCCTTTGGCACCGGCAGCCTGTTTCCTGCTGCTCGCCGCAAGCAGCCGTCCAGGTGGGTCTGGTCGGTCCTCCCCTGCCCGGCTAAGGGCGTCCGGCACTGCTCCGTGCTCCATGCTCCGTGGCAGTCTCTTAGATGAATTTCAGTGTAAGAATTTTCGGTCTAATCTCTGTCGACTGTTCTATTTCTTGGGGAGAAAGGTCCATAATGTTTTATATTATTTTTATCACAGTGAGATACACGGTTTCAAAGTTGTTCGTGATCGGGTTTTAGTCATGCAGTTCCGTCACCCAGTTCCGTCACCCAGTTCCGTCACCCAGTTCCGTCACCCAGTTCCGTCACCCAGTTCCGTCACCCAGTTCCGTCACCCAGTTCCGTCACCCAAGGCATCCAGGGCACGTTTCCCTCCGTCATGTCCCAGCTCCCCCCCCCCCACCGACTCTATTTCAGGTACTTCCCCCTCTCTCCCTCCCTCCCTCCCTCTCTTTTATCTCTGTCCTCTCTCTCCTCTCTTTCTCTTCTTTCTCTCTCTCCCCCTCTCTCTCCTCTCTCTCTTTCTCTCCTTTCTCTCTTTCTCTCCTCTCTCTCCCTCCCTCCCTCTCTATCTCTGTCCTCTCTCTCCTCTCTCTTTCTCTTCTCTCTCTCCCCTCTCTCCCTCTCTCTCTCCTTTCTCTCTTTCTCTCCTCTCTCTCTTTCTCTCTCCTTTCTCCCTTTCTTTCTCTCCTCTCTCTCTTTCCTTTCTCTCTTTCTTTCTCTCTCCTCTCTCTCTTTCTCTCCTTTCTCTCTCTCTTTCTCTCCTCTCTCTTCTCTCATCTCTCTGTCCTTTGGGCATGTGGTTTGCAGCACAGGCCCTGGACAGTTATCAGCTCTAGCCCTCTACCTCTGCGTCGTAATTAGTAGTGGTGAAGAGGTCTTCGATTCAGTGCTTGCAGAGGGTGTTGGTGTGTTGGTGCTCTGGGTTCCCCAGAGAAGGTAACACATCGGCACTTTAAAAGTTGAGAAACTAGGGTTCAGAGCGCTAGCCCATCAGGGAAGGCTTGCATACGGCTGACCCGAGTCAATCCCTCAGCATCCCATATAGCTCCCAGAGCGCTGCCAGGAGTAACCCTCAGCCCAGGGCCAGAAGTAACCCCTGAGCTTCAGGTGAGTCCCCAAAACAGACTGAAAATTGAAATTAAAATTGAGAAATGAAGGCCCGAGGCCGGCTCTGCTGACGGGCACCAGCCCTCTCCCGCTCCCGGGGGCACTGGAGCAGACAGACCACCTCCACCACCTGTGCACTGCCCGGGAGCTGCGAAGCACACCCCAGAATTTAAGAAAATAACTGTGGGTGCAGGAAACCCAGGTTCAGCCCCTGCACCGCATGGCCCCCTAAGCCCCTCCAAGAGTGAGCCCCCACGTCCCTCACCCATCAATAAACCAGGGGCGGCCCAGAAACCCGAGGAAAGAATTCTGAATGTCAGAGTGCGTCTGAGACTTGTTTACCAGCCTCCCAAAACCCGAAAAATCTAGCAAACATGTTCGCCCCAAAAGCACACCTCTAAGAAAATGCCCAGATTAAAAATATATATATAAATCCGTGGAAATTTAGGACAAACACGTCCTCCGCACTGAGGTTCCTGTTCAGACCCACGACGCCGCTGAGGCCCGCAGGACTCTTGCCCTTCAGCCTACATACACGGTGTTCGTGGAGCTGGGCCGGGCGGGTTAGTGTGGACGCGGGGAAGGGAAACGCCCAGATCACGCAGCCGCAGAGTGATTTGGCCCGGAGCTGCGGGAGCTAGTCCAGTTTGAGCTCAGAACGCAAAGTGCAGCCCCGCAGACGCCGCATGCTGTGTTTACGCCCAGTCTCTGCCCTGGGCGAGTGGAAGGCCAGCACCAGGAGGAGCCTGTGGCCGCCACAGCCGCCTCCAGCCTCCTGCAAACACATGGACCCAGTGGGGGCCGCATGCAGGAGCGAGGGCCACACGTGTGAGGGGCACTCTCGGGCCGCTCTGAGCTGTGGCCCTCACACTCAAGGCGCCGCCAGAAGGCCCAGAGGGCTTCTAACACTGCACTGTGGCCTGGGCAGGGCCTAAGGTCAGGTCCATGAGGGCAACAGAGCCGCTGTTGCAGCTGGCTCCAGGGTCCGGCTCCTAGCAAAGGTCTGTTTCTGGGCCCCCTGAGCAGGGGCCCCTCAGGGACGCTGGTGTCCAGGTGTCAGGACACTCTCCCACAGCCACAACACCGAGTAACCCCAGCCACAACACCGAGTAACCCCAGCCACGACACCGAGTAACCCCAGCCACAACACCGGTAACCCCAGCCACAACACCGAGTAACCCCAGCTACAACACTGAGTAACTCCAGCCACAACACCAAGTAACCCCAGCTACAACACCGAGTAACACCAGCCACAACCGAGTAACCCCAGCCACAACACCGAGTAACCCCAGCCACAACACCGAGGTAACTCCAGCCACAACACCGAGTAACCCCAGCTACAACACTGAGTAACACCAGCCACAACACCGAGTAACCCCAGCCACAACGAGTAACCCCAGCCACGACACTGAGTAACCCCAGCCACAACACCGAGTAACCCCAGCCACAACACTGAGTAACCCCAGCCACAACACCGAGTAACCCCAGCCACAACACCGAGTAACCCCAGCTACAACACCGAGTAACTCCAGCCACAACACCGAAAACCCCAGCTACAACACTGAGTAACACCAGCCACAACACCGAGTGGCCCCAGCCACAACACCGAGTAACCCCAGCCACGACACTGAGTAACCCCAGCCACAACAACGAGTAACCCCAGCCACAACACCGAGTAACCCCAGCTACAACACTGAGTAACTCCAGCCACAACACCAAGTAACCCCAGCTACAACACCGAGTAACACCAGCCACAACACCGAGTAACCCCAGCTACAACACTAAGTAACCCCAGCCACGACACTGAGTAACACCAGCCACCAACACCGAGTAACTCCAGCCACAACACCGGAGTAACCCCAGCTACAACACTGAGTAACACCAGCCACAACACCGAGTAACCCCAGCCACAACACCGAGTAACCCCAGCCACAACACCGAGGTAACCCCCGCCACAACACCAAGTAACCCCAGCTACAACACTGAGTAACACCAGCCACAACACCGAGTAACCCCAGCCACAACACCGAGTAACCCCAGCCACGACACTGAGTAACCCCAGCCACAACACCGGAGTAACCCCAGCCACAACACCGAGTAACCCCAGCCACAACACTGAGTAACCCCAGCCACAACACCGAGTAACCCCAGCCACAACACCGAGTAACCCCAGCTACAACACCGAGTAACTCCAGCCACAACGCAAACCAGCTACAACACCGAGTAACACCAGCCACAACACCGGGTAACCCCAGCCACAACACCGAGTAACCCCAACCACGACACTGAGTAACCCCAGCCACAACACCGAGGTAACCCCAGCCACAACACCGAGTAACCCCAGCCACAATACCGAGTAACCCCAGCTACAACACTGAGTAACACCAGCCATGACAGTGAGTGACACCAGCCACAATATTGAGTAACCCTAGCCACAACAATGAGTGACACCAGCCAAAACAAAGAGTAACACCAGCCATGACAATGAGTAACCCCAATAACCACAGCAGCACACACCGACCCGACACAGTCACCCCAGTAACCACAGCAGCACACACCGACCCACAACACAGTCACCCCAGTAACCACAGCAGCACACACCGAACCATGACACAGAATCACCCCAGTAACCACGGCAGCACACACCGACCCACGACACAGAGTCACCCCAGTAACCACAGCAGCACACACCGACCCATGACACAGTCACCCCAGTAACCACAGCAGCACACACCGACCCACAATACAGAGTCACCCCAATAACCACGGCAGCACACACCGACCCACGACACAGTCACCGCAGTAACCACGGCAGCACACACCGACCCACGACACAGAGTCACCCCAGTAACCACAGCCGCACACACCGACCCACGACACAGGGTCACCCCGTCCACATCCGCACACTAACCCACGTGAGGTAACCCCATCTGAGCACCATTCTCTCTGGCCCCCGGGTGCGGTGGAGACGGAGGCCGTGTTTGTGTCCAGGGTGAGGTGGGCTCATAGAGAAGTGCCACCCGGTGTAAGTGTTGGAGACACGCGTGGACAGAGACCCGTGGGCAGCCGGTGGCCCGTGACCTTGCCCGGGTTTCCTTGGCAGCCCCATGGGCCTGTGTGGGGCGTGAGGAGGAGGAGGGTGCCGTGTGCTTCCTTGGCGCCGTTTCTCCTGCACACACCCTCCCCCGTGAGCACGTCCGGCCAGCACAGCTTCCATCTGCGTTAGCGACAGCTTGTGTTTGCTGCATGCACCGGGCACGCTCGGGCCTTGGGAACGGGACGGGACTTCCTCCCGAGGGACCAGGTGCCCCGTCCCGGGAGGGCTGGAGGGGGCTGGGGGCTGCCTCCCGCCAGCAGAGGCGATGATGAACAAAGCGGGGCCCGACCTGTGTCCTGCTCTCTCCTTCCGGCGCCCTGGCCCGGGGCTCCTCCCCCTCTGCACTCTGGCCCGTGGCATTTATTTTTTATCTCTCCACCCCGCCCCGGAGCCTGGCGGGCTCCTGTCCAGTCTCGGCCCGGACAGGGGCGGGAAAGGTGAGAGGGACCCAGGCGGGTTCTTCGGGGCCAAGAGGACTCCAGTGGGGGGGGCAGAGAGGGCTGTGTCCAGCAGATGAGCCGCAGAGACCACGGTGCTCAGACAGGACAGCCCAGAGGCGGGTGGGGCAGCGTCCTGGACACGGGCAGGACGGGCACAGGCCATTGGCATGGCACCGTGAGCGAGTGAGTGAGCGGGGGGCCGGGCTGGGCAGCCGGCGTGGCCACCGCTTGGAATTCCTGGGAGTTGGTTTCTTCACTGAAACGGCCGCGTGAGGATGGATGTGGACAGTGACAGAATGTGTGACATCAGCAGGCAGGAATTCCCGGAGCTGGAGGAGGACTATAAGCAGGTAAGGAGGATGGCTGGACGTCTTCTCTAGCGAGGGGGAGCACCGGAGGGAGGAGGAGGGAGAGTTTCAGGACCTGCAGGGCACCGTCTTCCCCTTCCCCTGACTCCCCAGGCAGTAGCGGGGTCCCAGGCCGCTCCCGGGGCTGGACATGTTCTCCGTGCATGTCACTGCCAAGCAGCTGCTCTCTCAGGAAAGAATCCCGCAGACAACTGACACGTCGACCACTTGCCCGCCCGACACCGTTACTAGAAAGTCCAACCAACCTTCCTCGCCGAGCCTCTCAGAAACTCAGAAAACAAAGTTGTCCTAAGAGAGGTTGGCTTGGCTGTTGGTTGTTTTTATTTTATTTATCCACAGTGGATCCGGTATTTATTCTTCCCGGCTCGCCGTTTCCCCAGCGAGTGGGGTCTTGGATCTGGCGGGAGGGCTGGCTTAGGTGGTGACTGCCGGGCTAATGACAGGCCTGAGTAAAAATAGCCGGCTTGCGGCGGGCGAGGTCGGCAGAGGCGGGGCCCAGCGTACGCGTGTCCAGCCACAGAGGCCAAGCACATGCCCAGTTGCTTGCTAAAGGTCGGGTGTAGGTCACGGCTCTGGGGAGAAGGAAAAGGCGCTGGCCCGGACCCCTGTGAGGGAGACCTGCCCGAGAGGCCAGTGGGAGCAAGCGCCGCCGAGTTCACAGAGTTGAGCTTTTTGCGTCTCAGCGAAGGCGGCCGTTGGCACAGTGTGACCTGTGGATGCAGCTGCCTGGGGAAAGAAAGAATCGGAGAGTCGCTCCCTCGTCTTCTGTGGGTTGGGGGCTTAAACAGACATTTGCTGTCTTAGAGCAGCGACCAATCACTACTTTCTGCAGAAGGTGCTTAAATACTTAAACTAGGTCCGAGCGGCCTGTAGGTTCCACATGCCGACTGCCCCAGTGTGGGGGGTGTGGGGGCATGCAGGGTTCTGGCCCAGCTGTCCCTTCCTGCAGCGGTGGCCATGCCAGAGAGGTGGGGACAGACGGGTCAGCCACTCCCGTACCAGGACCCGCAGAACAAGGGCCCCTCAGGGTCCTCACGCCTGCCCGTCTCCCGGACAGAGACTTGTGGGCCCGGCACTGAGAGCAAGAAGCGTCCCGGCCAGGGTGAGAGCCGTCGGGTGCTCGGTGCTGCTTCGGGGCTGAGCCCAGGGCCCCGATGGCGGCCCAGTGGGGTCACAGCGCTGGGCTCCAGGGCCCAGCCCAGGGCCCTGCACACAAACTTCGCTGTGTTGGCCCCCACTGATGCGAGCCCCACGGGCTGTCTCGTGCCCAGAGGACCGGGCAAACCGTGCAGTTTGGTCCATCCAGGAACTCAGCTGGACACCGAGAAAAAGCCGCCATGGATGGGTGTGGGCAGGCCGCTGAGTTGGGGCGTCTCTCTATTTTGTTTTTTGTTTTGGGGGGGGTCACACCTGGCAATGCTCAGGGCTGCTCCTGGCTCTGTGCTCAGGGATCACTCCTGACAGGCTCAGGGCACCAGATGGGATGCCAGGGACTGAACCTGGGTTGGCCAAGTGCCAGGCAAACGCCCTCCACACCGTGCTGTCTCCTCAGCCCCTCTCCCTGCTTTTCTGGGGGCACAGCTGCCAGTCGGCCTGGGGCGAGACCACCGTGGGTAGTGCGCCCTGCTGCTCACGGCAGCGTCCGACAGCGGGCGAAGGACCCACAACCAAAGCAGAAGGCGGCTCCAGGGCAGCAGCGGTGGGAAGACAGGGACGCGCTGAATGTCCACTGCTAGCCGGAAAGTCCTCCTGGACAGGAGGGCCGAGAGCGGAGAGCGCGGCCCGTGCGTTCCCACGCAGCCCCTGCCCGCGGTTTCCGTGAGAGAATAATCGGCAGACTCGCCTGTGGCTTCTTTCTGCCTGCAGGAGATGAATGAGCGAAGCCACGAGCTGCTTCTGCTTCCAGCTGCCCGCGCGGCCTCCCATAAACGCTCGGGTCAGAACAGACTCAGAACCCGCCAGGGCCTCTGATGCCAGAGGGAAGCGTTTCCCAGGGGCCACATCCGTGTCCCCGTGGGTGCTGCCAACAGCAACGGGCCCCAGGCAACGGGCGGCACCAAGCCAGGATCACTGACAGCTTCAAAGCAGGTTCCGGCAGGGCCGGGACCAGCCAGATACCCGAGACACACGCGCCCAGCCCTGCCCCTGAGCTTTGGGGGCGTCTCCCCACCCACGGGCACTGGCCCTGGCCGAGGAAGGGCTGCCGCTCTTGGGGGCCCTCTCCGAGGTTAGGGACCCTCACCGTTCAGAGCTCTTTTGCCCTGGCTCAGGCCCCACCGACCCCAACTCAGAATCTGATGTTTGCTGGATGCGGCATGTGTCCACCTGTGTCCCCCGTGTGCACGGTCACCAGCTCCCACGTGCCTCCCTGCCTTTGGGCGCCCCTGTCCCCTCCCAGGTGCAAGGGAGGGAGGGTCTGCGCCCTGCCATGAAGCAAGCTGCTCCCCTGGGAGCCTCGGGGCCCTGGTGCACCCGTGAGGGCTCAGGGTCAATTCTGATTTGGAGCCGCCACCTCACGGGGCCCTGGCGCCGGGCTGGGACTGGTCCCGCTGTGCATCCTGTGTGCAGTGGAGCGCCCCGAGGCAGACGGGCTGCCCAGGAAGTGGGCAGGAGAGACCCATTTCCTGGTCCCCAGATGTGGGTTGTGGACCTGGGTGGCCCCCTGAGGTGGCCACCACCGCGCCCCTCGACTGTCCGCTGTTCTGCGGCCACACCTGCTGCTCTGGGTTTGGTTCAAGATCCTGAGTGTGTCCCTGAGAACTGGGGGCTCCACAGGTGCTCCCCCGAGAATCGACACGTGTCTGAGACGCAGAAGACGCTGGGCTCCATCCCGTGGCTCCTGCAGATGAGGCGTGACGCGGCGCCAGGCGCTACAAGCCTTTTGTGCTTGCGGTAGCGGCGGGCCACACCCAGCGATGCTCAGGGCTTACTCCGTGGATCACTCCTGGCAGGGCTCGGGGACCATATGTGGTGCTGGGGGGGTGGAACCCGGCTAGGCCTGTGCCAGCAGCGCCCTCTCCACTGCCCTATCGCCCCACGTCCGAGTCTGTGTTTTTAAAGGTTCCGTGGTACAAGGAAACTGCAGAGATGATCAGTGGTACAGACGCAGGCCCCTGAAATGGGAGGGGGACCTCCCAGAAGGTGCTGAGCTAGAGAGAAATTCAGCAGATGTGCTTCAAGGCCGGGCCTGGGTGGGGGTGCCCGCAGCAGTCAGGCTTTGAGGAGTGACAGTGAGATCAGGGGCCAGGATTGGTCCGCAGCCCCCTGCTCAGCTGTGAGTCTGCGGCGTTGTCATGGCACCAGCAGACGCGTCTGGGCTGTGGGCCCACGGGTCGGGTGGGTGCACACAGCTCTCCTGCTGTGGTCTGCAAATCGGAACCGCTCCAGACCCGGCCACGGCCACCAGCACAGCGCTGTGATCTGCCGGTTTATATCCCGGAGCACTGGACAGTGTGGGAGCCGTGGGCGCACTGGGCTGTTGAGTGAGGGTCTTCCCGTGGGCTTTGGGGGCTGAGGAATGTTCCTACTGGCCACAGAGCCAGCCTGGCGGCCTTCAGAATGCTGCACTGAATTTGTTTCAAGAGATGCCGAGTATCTGTTCTGTTAGGGCAGAATGAAGGCAAGTCCTGTGTGTGTGTGTGTGTCTGTGTGTGTGTGTGCGTGTGTGTGTGTGTGTGTGTGTGTGCATGTGTGCGTGTGTGCGTGTGTGTGCTGGAGCGCCAATCCAGGGCCTTCCCACGTGCAGAACAAGTGACCTGTCACTGCGCTATATTCTTTCTTTATTATTTATTTTTAGCTTTTGGGTCACACCTGGAGATACTCAGGGGTTCCTCCTGGCTCTGCACTCAGGAATTACTCCTGGTGGTGCTCAGAGGACCCTATGGATGCCAGGGATAGAACCTGAGTCAGCCGCGTGCAAGGCAAATGCCCTCCCTGCTGTGCTATTGCTCTGGCCCCAGCTGGTTTATGTACTGAGGAAACAACATTTCTAATACCCCAGCCCTTGAGCTGAGCAGAGTTGGGGTTAAGGACTTTCACGGAAGCCGGCGCCGTGCACACGTGCAAACGCTCCAGCTCCCCCTCAATAGCGGGACGTATGGACCCCTGCGATTGTCCAGCCCGTCTGAGCTGGCCGAGGGGACAGGACCCGCGGGTCTGCTCAGGGTCAGTGTGGCGGCTCCATCTGTCCATCCGAGTCTGGCACTCTTTGCTGAATGAAGGCAGGGACTGTGCCGCTGGGGAAGGCCCCCACTGGGGGAGGGAATGTCCAATTCAGGGGGCGCCGCAGCCGCCACAACCTCCAGCCACATCTGGGGAAGGAAGCGGGCGGCAGCCCCAGGAAGCTGCTTCAGCCCAGAAGGTAGCAGAGAGCCGTTATGTTAGCACCACCACAGGGAAGGGCTGGGGTTGCGGCTTTGCATGGGACAGCCCCGGGTCCGACCCCCGGTACCGAGGGGGTGTTTCCCTCTAACCCCTCAAAAAAATAAAGCCCGAAATTGAAACAGGAAACGCTGAGCACTGACACTCGCGGAAGCTGCGGCTCGTGTCCGCCTGGCGTCCGCCCCAGCCCTTTGTACCAGGTCTTTGCTTTCAGCTCCAGGGACAGTGGGAGGGACCAGCGGTGGTGCGGCCTGTGGGTCAGAGGCCCCGTCCACTCACCAGTGCTTTCTCCTGAAACCGCAGGCACAGAAAAATGAGAGAGAGTCGATCCGGCAGAAGCTGGCGCCGGGAGCTTCTTCGATGATGGCCCCGGGATCTACACCAGCTGCAGCAAGAGCGGAAGCCCAGTCTGTCCCTCCAGGTACGCCCCGCGCAGCTCACGCGTCGGTCGGGCGTCGGGCCCCTGGCGCAGATCACGGGTCGGTCGGGCGTCGGGCCTCGGCGCAGCTCACGGGTCGGTCGGGCGTCTGGTCCCTGGTGCAGCTCACGGGTCAGTCGGGCATCGGGCCCCGGCGCAGCTCACGGGTCGGTCGGGCGTCTGGCCCCTGGCGCAGCTCACAGGTCAGTCGGGCGCCGGGCCCTGGTGCCAGCTCAAGGGTCGGTCGGGTGTCGGGCCCTGGTGCCAGCTCAGGTCTGGCCGGGCGTCTGGAGCCTGGCACCAACTCACGGGTCGGTCGGGCGCCAGGCCCTGGTGCCAGCTCATGGGTCTGTCGGGCGTCGGGCCCTGGTGCCAGCTCACAGGTCTGGTCGGGCGTCAGGTCCCTGGTGCCAGCTCACGGGTCGGTCGGGCGTCGGGCCCTGGTGCCAGCTCAGGTCTGTCGGGCATCCGGAGCCTGACACCAGCTCACAGGCCGGTCAGGTGTTTAGGTGTCAGGTGTCCAGGCCCTGGTGCCAGCTCACAGGGTCAGGGTTGGGTGTCCAACATCTTTCCGGCCATAAGCGCTGCCCCAGATCTGGGTTTGAGCTGGACCCCTTCGCCCCAAGATTGTTTGTGGGGCTTAGCTTTGGTCTCATTTTCCCCACTGGCCATGCAGGGTGGGGATCAGGTGTCACCTTTGCTTTTTCCTCATGGCATTATGGCAGGGTGCTGTAGGTCCCCCTTTAAGAGAACTGGCAGGTGCAGAGACGTGGGTGCCCGTCCCTGGAAGCAGCTGGAGCCCTATCCTCAGCCCCTGCTGTCCTCACTGCAGAGGAGACAGCGCTCAGAACCGCTTCATTCCTCACTGCTCACGGGCCCCAGTTCCCTCTCCCTGCCGGGACGTCCGGCCGCCACTGCTCAGCCCACAGCGTTTCAGGAGAGCAGCCGCCCATCTGTGTGGCTTCTAATTCCAGTCAAGATGTATTAAGGTGATGGTGCTGTCTGGGAATCAGGCCACAGCCAGGGCCGATTCACAGCTCACACGTGATGTGCTCTGGGCCCCGGGGGCGCATTGGAAATGGTGCTTGTGAGTCCGCCGTCCTGGGGCTCTCCGGGGGTCCAGGCGTCCCATCTGCAGAGCTGCCGAGCCACGTGATGGCACCTCTTATGAGACGCTGGCACACTTCTCCCCGTTCCCATGAGGCTGCCAGGGCACTTGCCAGACCTGGGCCTTCGCAGAAAGTGTGCCAGCTCACCTTTGGTCACTGTGGGCCTGGCTTCAGTGCCCCGGACACCCCGACAGTGTCTCAGAGGGTTGTGTTCACAGGCGGGAGGGTAGCGGCCTCGTTGGCTTCTACACCATCTTCGCTCCCCTTCCAGGTGTCTGTCTGGGTCTTACAACTACATCTGTTTCCTTTTCAAGTTTTATCTGTATATCTTTATTTGCTTTTTCGGTGCTGTACCTAGTGGTGTTCCGGCCATATTCCTGGTTCTTCGCTCAGGGATCACTCCTGACAGGGCTCGGCATTTGGGGTGCGGGATGAATCACGGTCAGCAAGGCAAGGCCGGTGCCCTCCCCGTGGCTGTACCGGGGTGTCGGGGAGCGCCGCCGGGGGTCCCCAACAGTGCCGGGAAGCGAGTTCCCTTCTACCTCCGAGCCGGGCGGGAATGGATGAAGACTCAGGAATCCGATGCAGTTTTAAAAAGGCTTTACTTATCACAGGTTCAGGCATACAAATCAGCAATAGGAAAAACCCGGTGCTTAGGATTCCCGGCTAGAACCCCAGCCACGTGTTGGCCAAGATGGCGGCCACCACGTGTAAAGGCCCTGTGGAGAGGACAAGACTCCCAAGAAGAGTGCAAGTCCCAAAAGAGAGCCCCAAAGAGAGAGAGAGAGAGGAAGCAGGCTGCAACTCAGACCTCCCCACTATTATGGGAAGCAGGAAGGGTTAAATGCCCTTAGGTAATTTCTCCAAGCACCTCACCTAGGCCCTATTATATGCTAATGTTTTGAGCCAAGATCTGCCTGGAAATGCCTTATAGAGTAGAGAAGGGGGTTTCTGAGATGACATGTCTCTGTACCAAAGACTAATACTAATGCCAGTTAAATATTTCTCCAAGCCTTCACAAGAGTCTCGTCTACTTCACGTTAGTTTTGTATTTTAGTTGCCTTTGAGTTATCAGGGAGACATGCTTGCTTGCTTGGAGGCAAACAGCATTTCTCTCTGGTCTAATTACTTAGAAATCCAACGTGGCCAGGCAAATATGCTGGTAAGATCTAGCTAGTCCCACGATGATTGTGGTAGCATGAGAGAATATTTATACCAGCCAGTACAGAATACATGGTCAGATAAACTGCCACATTTAGACTATCCCCCTATCTATGAAGTGACCTGCAGGAGGCAGTCCAGGGCAGATGCAGAGGCTCTTAGAGGAGTCCTGCAACACCGGGGCTCTGCTCCCTGGTCCTCCCCTAGATCGCTCTGCTGATGCTCTTTAGAGCCGCTGGCCCTGGTGTATGGTCTGTTGCTCAGTAGGCGTTTGTGGTGCCAGGGGCTGAACCTGTATCACACTCATGCCGGGCACGCATCTGCCCCTGGACCAGCAGCTGGCATGTCTTCACGATGAATAGAGCATATCTACTATTGCCCCATTAAGGAGGCGCCAGCTGGGCCGGAGCAGCAGCACGGCGGGAGGGCACTTACTCTGTGCGCAGCCGACCCCAGTTCGATCCCCAGCATCACATACGGTCACCCTGAGCACCGCCAGGAGTAATTCCTGAGTGCAGGGGCAGGCAGTGGCCTAAAAACCAAAAATAAAGAAAAGGATAAGGCGCCCGAGAGATGTTATAGAGGTTAAGGGTCAGAGCGATAGTACAGTGGGGAAGGCGTTTGCCTTGCACACGGCCAACCCAGGTTCCATCCCCATCATCCCATAGCACTGCCAGGAGTAATTCCTGAGTGCAGAGCCAGGAGGAACCTCTGAGCATCATCCTCTGAGCATCAAAAGGGGAGAGAGAGAGAGAGAGAGAGAGAGAGAGAGAGAGAGAGAGAGAGAGAGAGGAGAGAGAGAAAGAAAGAGAGAGAGAAAGAAAGAGATTAACATGCTTGGGACCAACCCTGGTTCGATCTTTGGCACCTGACGGTGGTCCCCAAGTACCACCAGGGAGTGACTCCTGGAGCACAGAGCCAGGAGTGGACCCTGAGCACAACTGTCAGGGCCCAAACTCAAAGAATAAAGCAAGGAAGGAGGTTAGTGCTGTTCTGTGAGGGTTCATGGTCCTTCTGTGTGTCCATCACCCACGAGGGCCTTCAGTGTGGGTGTCTCACCGCCCTGTGCTCTTTCCTGCCCCCTTGAGGTGAGTGTGTGAGTTGTTCTATGTAGCTGTCCATGAATTGCGTTTAAAATTTAGCAATCCCTGCATACACAATAGACACCGGTATTGGCGAGGGGTTATTTTTTTTCCAGACACTACAGGGTACTTTTATATTATGACGATGTTGTTTAGAATATAAACTTTATTTGTACTACTTATGCATCTTTTATATGATACCTGTATTTATCATTTTGATTTTTTTATGTTTTATTTTTGGTTTGGGGCCACACCCAGCAGTGCTCAGGGTCAACTCCTGCCTCTGTGTGTGGGGATCACCCCCGGCAGAGCTGAGGGGACCTGCAGTTCTGGGGCTCGCCCAGGCCTCCAGCTGCAACACCTGTGCTCAGCCGCTGAGCCACCAGGTGCCGTGCTACAGAAGGTACGCCCGGCCTCGGTACGTCTGTGAGCACCAGCCGCGCGTACAGAAGGTACGCCCGGCCTCGAGCACCCCCCGTGCTCGAAGGTGCGCCCGGCCTCAGTATGTCTGTGAGCACCAGCCGGTGCGCGCAGCAAAGGATTTTTGATGCCTCCCTATAACCCCATGAATTAAATTGGACCGTACTGAAATGTAGCAAATAGAAGAAGGCCGCTTTTTCATCCCCCTTTGAGGTTTGCTAATCCACGCATAAGTTGCCTTTTCAGGCTGGGATGGGATGACCTTTGTCATTTCTTCTTTTCCCTCTTTAAAATTGTGTCTGTGAAAGGATTTTTCAGAAGCTTTAGAAGAAATGAGAGAAGAAAAAAACATGAATTGTCTATTTCTGAAATAAGATTTGAAGGAATAGTAGGATCATTCATGCTCTTTAGAAAATGAAGCTTCTCTTCTTTCTTCCTCGTAGAATGCTCCCACAGAAAACATTTCGCTGAGCAAATGTGCCTTAAAGCAGGACGGCAGGGAGGGGCGCCTTGCTCAGGCTGCCCCACCCGCCCCAGCCCCTCCAGGACTAATCCCTGAGCACCAGCAGGTGGCCCCCGACCTTCCAAAAATAAGCCCCCGAGAAAGGCTTTTGGAACGTGGCCACCCTGAGAACTGCGGGCGGCACTGTGGCGTCCTCCTGGGCTCTTCCCTCAGAGCTGACCAAGGCCGAGGCCATGCCGCCTCCCGCCACGGTCCTCCCGCGCCCTCTCTGGCCGCCCCCAGGACAGCTTTGATCTGCGCGTCCCTGTCGGTGCAGTCCCCTCTCCAAGCAGGTTTGTGCCTTCCCTCGACAAAGATCTGGAAGGTTCAGAGGAATAGCCCCCCCCCCCCCCGTCTCCCACCCTCCCCCCAGAGCAGCTCCTGGGACTCCTTTGGAGCCACAATGGCTGTTGGCTGCCCGCCACCGTCCACCGTCTCTGCCAGGGAGCTTCTGCTCTGAGAGGCGCCCCGGAACAGCCCCCAGGCCCAGCCAGGAGTAGATTGGTGATATCAGGACCCACTACCTCCCTTGCTGCTGGGGGGCCAGAGCTGTCCGAGCCCTGCCCACAGGCACAGGAAGCCCCCCCGGGCCGGATCTAGACACTGCGAAGAAACGGCTTTGCAGTGCTGGGGAGATGGTACAGCGGGGAAGGTGACCGGGCCGTGAGTCCCGGCACTGCCTCCCGCCCCTTAGCCCTGCCAGGAGTAATCAGCATAGAGCCAGGAGGAGCCCCCTGAGCACTGCCAGGAGTAATCAGCATGGAGCCAGGAGGAGCCGGGTATCAGTGGCCAGGAGGGCCCTGAGCACTGCCGGGTTCAGCGGAGCGGGAGGGGGCCCTGGCCTGCCGGGTTCGCTGACCAGGAGGGGCCCTGAGCCTGCCAGGTACCAGCTAGACGGAGGGGGCCCTGGCACTCGGGTATCGCTGAGCGGAGGGCCTGGCACTTGCGGGTTCACTGGACCGGAGGGCCCTGCCTCCAGGGGTATCACTGACGGGGGGCCCTGCCTCCGGGTAATCTGGCGGAGGAGCCCTGACACTCCGGAGTATCGCTAGAGCCGGAGGGGCCTGGCCTGCCAGGAGTAATCAGCTGGGCGGAGGGGCCCTGGCCTCCGGGTCCGCTGGCGGAGGAGCCCTGGCCTCCAGGAGTTCCTAGAGCCGGAGGGCCTGGCCTCAGGAGTATCCATGGGCGGAGGGGCCCCGGCCTGGGGTGCTGACCGGGGGGCCCTGCACTCGGGTCGCTGCCGGGCTGGCTCGGGTAATCAGCTGGAGCCAGGAGGAGCCCTGAGCCTGCCGGGTAATCGCGTAGAGCCAGGAGGGGGCCCTGAGCCTGCCGGGTCGCTAGAGCCGGGGGGGCCCCTGAGCCTGCCAGGAGTATCAGCGAGCCGAGGGGCCCTGGCCGCCAGGAGTAATCAGCTGAGGCCGGAGGGGCCCCTGAGCACTGCCAGGAGTAATCAGCATAGAGCCAGGAGGAGCCCCTGAGCACTGCCAGGGAGTAATCAGCATGGAGCCAGGAGGAGCCCTGAGCCCTGCCAGGAGTAATCAGCATAGAGCCAGGAGGAGCCCCCTGAGCCCTGCCAGGAGTAATCAGCATAGAGCCAGGGAGGAGCCCCTGAGCACTGCCAGGAGTAATCAGCATAGAGCCAGGAGGAGCCCCCTGAGCACTGCCAGTGGGGCCCAAAGATAACAATCGGATTTGCTCAGTGTGTGCCACACTGAGGAAGGAGCCGTGGGGCGGGTCTGCAGCCTTAGCCCAGTAGCTCTGCCCATCTCTGGCAACGTCTGCCCAGCAGTGATAACTCCAGGGACAGCAGACCAGCCCCCGCAGGGGAGGGGTGCTTGGTCCCTTGCCGCACTGCAGCTCGCGGCTGTTTCCCCAGGTAATGTCGCAGCTGGAGCAGCCCACGGCCCTCAGGTCTGTGGCTTCCTGTTCCTGGGGCCAGGCTACAGCAATCTGCTTAGTCAACGCTGGCGAGTCCAGGGGTCCGGCCGCTCCCCGGGCTCGTGGCTTCTAAATCCCTCTTCCGTGCTGCTTGCAAAGTCACTGGTGTTTATCTACAGAAAAACTTATTCTTTTTAGTGCCTTCCTTCAAGAATTATCCCTGGTTCCCTCAAAGATTCCAGAGTTTCCCAGCCCGGTGAGATTTGCAGTGGCCCTTTTAAGTGGACTTGGGAGATGAAATCATGGCAAAACCGACTTAATTACGAGCAGCCCTTCCCGTCCACAAACCTGAAGGAAACGCAAATTGGTATTTGTGAAACTTTCTTTGTCTAAATAAATAGCCTCCCTTACAATAATGCCAGTGACCTGCTTTAATTAGGTGCAATTAATTTTGTGCCAGGGAAATTTGACATCTTGCTGGAGGCAGAAGCAGCTGGGCCCTGTCTGAGGGAATTTTTTTCCCCTTTCTTCCTGGTTTTTTCTTTAAATCACATACGAGAGTCAGAGCTCTCGCGGAGGGCAGGAGCGGGCAGAGGCTGCCGGCGGGGGCTGCTTTAATTAAAAGAGCTCCAGGAATGATTTTTCTCAGCGCCGCTGACAGGCTGCGCCCCTCCTGCTCCTTGCCCGCTCCGCTCCGCGCCCCCGGCAGGCACCAGAGGGGACGGTGCCGCTGAGCCTTGCCAAGGGCGCCCGCTGCTTCCAGAAAGCTCTGCGGGACGGGGCGAGGCGGTCTCCTGGAGCCGTGACGCCACCTCGGCTCAGTCTGTGCCCCTCAGAGCAGCCACGTTCAGGTGAGCCGAGTAAAGACAGGACCGGGTGACGCCCCAACCAGCGTGAGGACGCCGCCCCTTCCCCCAGCTTCTGCTTTAGTGCCCCTGCCCCGCCCCTTTGGAGACCCTCTTTCCCTCGTGTGTCCTGGTGTGCGCCAAAGCGGAAGGAGAAGAGAAACGCGCTGTGCAGGGACTCTGGCGCCTGTCACGGGAGCCCTTGGGAGCAGCCCCCGCCCTTCCTCCCGTCATCTCCACGCATGGAGACAGCTGGAGCCTCACTGCCGCGCTGACACCGGCCTCTTGTCTGGTCGTCTGAGGCAGACCCCTGACCACCTCGCCAGGGGCTGCACCTCCGCTCCTCGGGGGGTCCTCCAGCTTCATGCCCCCACCCCTGCTGGCCAGGACAGTTCCGCTTCTGTCCCCCCAACCCCTCCAGCTCATCTGCCTTGATGGAGGAGAGGGAGAGGAGGTCCGGGGGAGGCACTCACCAGTGAGGCCACACAAACGGTCGCCAGAGAAGGTCCCTGAGCCGCGAGATGGCACAAGGGCTGGGGGCTGCGGGGCAGCACCATCGGGGGAGTGACCCCAGCACTGAGGCGGAAGGTGCTCCCGGCAGAGCAACGGCACAGCGGGGAGAGGTCTGCCTCACACGCAGCTGAGCGGATTTAATTCCCGGCATCCCATAGGGTCCCCTGCACCGCCAGGGAGTAATTCCTGAATGCAGAGCCAAGAGGAGTCCCTTGAGCATGCCTGGGAGGGGCCCCAAAACAAACACGATAAAGGAAGTCGCTCCCAAGCCTCACGTTACGTGGCCCCAAACCCGAAGAAACCGTGTCTTGGTGCCCCCAGAGGCTCTCTCTGGCCCAGAGCATACCCCAGCTGGGCTCCAGCCCGGTCCACTACAGCCCACGTGTCCACGCCCCCATACCCCAGCTGGGCTCCAGCCCGTCCACTACAGCCCACGTGTCCACGCCCCATACCCCAGCTGGGCTCCAGCCCGTCCACTACAGCCCACGTGTCCACGCCCCCTCCCAACCCATGCTCTGGCACCGTGTGGCTCGCCCATTCCCTCGCCCTCTCCTGTCCAGGCCCTTTGAAGTGTCCACACAGGGCAGCTCAGCACTCGGACGTTCAGGGCCAGACCAGTAGAGCAGGCCAAGCACTCGTCAGGTTTGGTCGCTGCCGCCCCGTATTGACTACTGAGCCCACCATGAGGATTCCTGAGCGCTGAGCCAGGAGTCAGCCCGGAGCACCATCGGTGTGGTGCAAAAACAGATTCAGTCAACTGAGCTTTTCCCACTAAAAGCTCTGGTCCCAGGAAGCCGCGTTTCGTCGTGGTGCCTGTGCCTGTTGGCGTGTCCCGAGGGTCCCTGAGTAGTACCTGCCGCGGCCTCTAGTTCCCGCCCTCGGACATTTACCAGCACCCAGGGCTCCACTCTGCCACCACCTGGGGCTCGGTCTCGCCCTCAGAGGCTCTGGCCTTTGGGCTGGGGTTGCTGCAGCCCGTGGGGAGGTGCGTGGGGACAGAGCTGCTGGCCCCGCCACGTTAGGGCCATGTGTCCCCAAGCCACTTCATCTTCAACCTGCTTAAAGGCTCAAGATGCACAAATCCTTCTGGAAGCCGGAGCCCTCCGTGATGTCTGTACTCAAATCCCCCGGATCTGAGCGTTCTTGTGATAATTCCCTTCCCTGCAAGTTCCGCCCCAGTGACACTGGGAGGAGTCAGTGTCTGTCCTGTAAGGCCAGCAGGGGAACAGCGTCCACCCTGTAGGGCAAGAGGGGTCAGTGTCTGTCCTGTAAGGCCAGCAGGGAACAGCGCCCACCCTGTAGGGCAAGAGGGGTCAGTGTCTGTCCTGTAAGGACAGCAGGGAACAGCGTCCACCCCCTTAAGATGCTCAGGTGGCTCCCACGGTAATAATCTGGTTCCCCAGTGATTCCAGGGCATCTGCCTGAGCTGGGTTTCACCTCGCTGGGACACTGAAGCCGGCCCCTCCTAACCTTACTGCGCGCTCAGCTCCTTGGCTTCTGTCTGAGCTGACCCTTAGCACAAGGCTGGGGAGACACTGCGCCCCCGCCCCCCTCGGCCTGAGCACTGGCAGGTTTGCGAGACAGAACATTGTTAAACCCCTGGTTGAGTGGTGTTACAGGTTTGCAGAGGTGAAATGAGTTCCTGAGAAACAAGTGGGGTACAGGGCCTGGCTGGCGCTCACCGAGGACCCGGAGTGACCTCGCCTGCCCGCACCCAGAGGACCCCAGGATCAGGAGGCCTGAAAGAGAGCCGGGTCCCCGCAATCCCGCCCGCTGCCAGGAGGGGGGCAGTGCAGCCCCCGCCCGCGAGCCCGAGTGTCTGTTTAGGGCGTCCAGCAGCCCAGCCACCCCCTGTGCTTCGTCCCCAGGACGGCCCTGAACATCTCTGCTAAGCGCAGCCCTTGCCCTGCGCCCCTCGGGACCCCTGCTTAGGACAAGAGCTGGACCCCTCTAACTGATGCCCCCAACATCAGCCCAGCAGAGGAGGGGAGACCCCGAGACGCCCAGGCTGGGGTGTGCAGGGCGGCTGTCGGGGTCTCGGGGGCTCCCGGCTTGGCTTGGGCAGCTGCCTTCGAGGGTCTCGTCCTCATCTCCGGAGCGCTGCAGGCTGCGGGTTCCCGGGCTGGGCCGTGGCGGTGCTGCGGGTTCCCGGGCTGGGCCGTGGCGGTGCCGGGCGCGGTGCTGAAGGGCGACGTCCCGGGTCCCTGCAGGCTCCAGAGCGGGATGAATCTGCAGATCTGCTTTGTCAACGACAGCGGCAGCGACAAGGACAGTGATGCCGACGACAGCAAGACGGAGACCAGCCTGGACACGCCGCTGTCCCCCATGGTGAGCCTTTCCCTCCCCCTGCCCTGCGCTGGAGACCCCCGGGTGTTGGCGGCCGCCTGAGCTGGGAGCAGGTTCCAGGGGCATCCTGCGGGGCTGGGACAGGCCCTGTCGTGGCTGACCGCCCCGTGCTGCTGGGGCCGGGGCCCTTCATCTCGGGGGCTCCGTCCCTTTGCCTTCTGCACCTGCCGGGACCCCAGGAGGCCGGGTTTGGACTCTGGGCTCTGGGCCTCGGGGCGCGCCCTGCAGTGAGTGACGCCCGTGGCGCCAGTGGAGGTGTCCGCCACAGGGCCTGGCGCGTCCCACCGCCCGCAAAGCTCAGGGCTGCTCTTCTTCCCCTTCGCAGAGCAAACAGAGTTCTTCCTATTCCGATAGAGACACTACAGAGGACGACTCCGAGCCCCTGGACGACATGGACTTCCTCAGCAGGCAGAAGAAGCTGCGAGCCGAGGCCAAGATGGCACTGGCCATGGCCAAGCCCATGGCCAAGATGCAGGTGGAGGTGGAGAAGCAGAACCGGAAGAAGTCCCCCGTGGCTGACCTTGTAGCGACCGCCCCCCGCACTCGGGGTCCGTGGGGCAGCTGGGGTGGAACTGCTGGGGTCCCTTGTAGACCCCCGAGCAGCAGCTCCCGGAAAACGCCCTTTGCTCAGTGCATCTGCGCTGCCTCAAAGCAGCTGGGTTGAACACGTGGACACCAGCACGTGCCCGTGGCCTGATTAACACAGACTGGGCCAGAGCGGCACAGCCGGAAGCACGGTTGCCTTGCACGGGGCCGACCTGGCTCCCATCCCGGCATCCCAGAGTCTCCCTGAGCACCGCCGGGAATAATTCCCATGCAGAGCCAGGGTGTGACCCATGAAAAAGCAAAAGTAGCAGTAATAACTGACAGATTGCCGCGCCGTGTCCAGTGTTAGGGCCGCGGTGAAGGCCGTGTCCGCTTTTTCGCAGCCTGGGCTCTGCAGCCTGGGACTCAGTTTTCTCATCTGTGAAACGGGGCCTCATAACCGCGCCCGGGTCAGAGCCTGAGAGAGTGAGCGAAGGCGGGACCCAGAGCGGCGTAGTTAGTGGCGCCACGTGACTCCCGCAAGTGGCACCCACCGGTGTCCCAAGCGCAGCCATGGGGATGGCGGCTGTAAGGTGCGGGCGGGGAGCCCCGTCCCAGCTCACCGACTCTCCCGCAGCTGCCGCACCTGCCCCACATCAGCGAGTGCCTGATGAAGCGCAGCCTCAAGCCCGCCGACCTCCGGGGCATGACGGTGGGCCAGCTCCAGGTGATCGTCAACGACCTGCACTCGCAGATTGAGAGTGAGTGGGGACTGGGGAGTGAGTAGACGGAGGGAGCGCGCGCGGAGATGGGGTGATGGGGGGGTGAGCTCGCAGCTACAGGCGCAGCACAGGAGCAGGGGCGGCCTGTCTTCCCTCGGGCTCCCATGTGGGGGGAGGGGATCGTCCAGGCTCTTGTAATCCCTGGGAAGTCCAGAACCTTTATCAGCTTCTCAGTACAAAGTGCCCCGTGATTTCGCTTTGTTTCATTGGCTTAGAGCCACACCCTGCAGTGCTCTGGGCTGCTCCGGACTCAGTGCTCAGGGTCCAGCCCAGAGCTGCTCAAACCTGAGCCCTCCACGCCCTTCCGGCCCTCTCTGGCCTCTGTCTGACTTCAGTCTCCCAACACCAGCTCCAGCCCCCCACAGTGCCAGGCGGAAGACATCTGTCTCTAGAATGTGATCTTGGGGACACTGGTTATGGGATTATGCCCTTGCTTCACTTGCCTGTGGGACTCTGGGTGATGGCACGTGCCCGAGAGCCCCGGGCCCAGGGGGTAGCCCAGGGGTCCCACGATAGAGTCGTGGCAGGGGCACAGAGGCCCCAGAGCCACCAGTAGGTTGTGGATTTGTAGCACACGCAGATTTAAAACTGGTGCGAACCACGCGGACACGCCACCCACAGTTCGGAGAAGGAAGCATTGGTCTGAGGGCGCAGTGCGGGGCTGGGCTGGGAGGTCGCTGCCGTTGGCCCTTCGACACCTCAGCACACACAGCTGAAAATAGCAAGCCCTCAGCACTGTATCACTGTCTTCCCGTTCATCATTGATTGGCTCAGGCGGGCCCCAGTAACATCTCCATATGTCCTGTCTCATGCTAGTAGAGCCCAAGGCATCTGCTTGCTCCAGGAACATAAAGAGCCACAATCCATTCGGAATGAGTCTATAATTGTTACTGGTATTTGGCATATCAAATACAACACGGGTAGCTTGCCAGGCTCTGCCGTGCAGGTAGCATACTCTTGTACTCATCTCTAAGTCCAGCATTTATTGATGAACCACGGCCGCAAGTGGCAGCGTGAGCCGGGCTGTGATAGGCTGGTCTGCTGGGTGTAGTTCTGACGAGAGGGAAGTCCGGATGTGGAAAATGGAGGCCCTCATGGAGTGGGGGGGGTCGTCTGACTTGTTGCAAGGCTCTGCTGGGGTGGCGTTCCAGGGCTAGAACCCGCCATCCCTCCTCGGCGCCTCGTGAGCAGCTGGGTACAGGGAGAGCCAGTAACAGCTCTGCCCCATGTCTGAGTCTCTGGATCGGGCATACCTGAGGCGGATTTAAAAAAAGACTGTTGCAGGGTGGAACTCGATGAGCCGGGCTGTGATAGGCTGGTCTGCTGGGTGGAGTTCTGATGAGGGGAAAGTCCAGATGTGGAAAATGGAGGCCCTCATGGAGTGGGGGTCATCTGGCTTGTTGCAAGGCTCTGCTGGGGTGGTGGGCCAGGGCTAGAACCCGCCATCCCTCCTGGGCGCCTTGTGAGTGGCTGGGCACAGGGAGAGCCAGTAGCAGCTCTGCCCCATGTCTGTGAGTCTCCGGAAGTGTGCCCTCAGCACACGCAGCTGAAAATAGTCGAAAGTCGATCCGTGGAGAACTGTGAGGCTCTGGCCCTGCTCCCCAGCACTGCGGAAAGGAAATAACAACAGACAGGGCTAGAGGCGTCGCACAGGGCTGGACGCCTAACTGGCACACAGCCGGCTCTGGCTCTGTCCCTGCACCACAGACTGTCCCCGAGCTCTGCCAGGAGTGACCCCTGAGCACGTGGGGGCAGGGCCCAAATCCTAAATAGATAGTGAAATGATTTTGACCTGGGTTGGCAGGACCCAGGCTGCATCTCCAGCGTCCCGTATGGCCTACACGCCCTCCGGGAGTGATTCCTGATGCAGAGCCAGGGAGCAGCCCTGAGCATCGCCCAATAAAATCTCCAAAGGTCCCCAAGAGCCTCGCGGCAGTGCCCCGCATGCAGTGTGGAGAAACATCCTGCGTGTTCCATGCTCGGCTCCTGCGGTCTGTGTCCTGCTAAGCTCTGGGGCGAGAAGGGGACTGGGCAGTGAGGTCCTGAACCCGCAGCCCCAGCAGCTCTAAGTGAGGCAATTCTTACTCTTTCCAACCGGTTGCCACACCCAGCAACGGACTCCAGCCTCGGGCTTGGGTGACATTCCCAGCCTTCCCAGGAGGGGGCGCTCCAGAGCTGTGCGCCCCCTCGCTCCCAAACGGACCTCGCCAGCCGGGGCGGTTCAGGGCCTTCTCCGAAACGCCTCTAGGGGAGCAGCTGAGCTTCCTCCTGGTCAGCCTGAGCCCAGCTGCCCTGACCAGCCCATCTGATGGAGTGTGCCTGGTATCCCTTTCCTTTTTTCCCAGGTCGGTCCCCCACACCCATAGTCCAATTCATGACTCCTTGCAAGCACAGGGAATTCAGCGTGAGGACTCCCCTTTCCCAGAAACGCGCCCTCCAGGGAGACCCCGCCCCGCGCCCCACACACACGCACACACACGCGGTGGGACAGAGGCTCCAGGCGCTTCTGTTCCCAGCTCCTTGGACAAACACCTGTTCTGGAGGGCCCCTCCCCACGTGACCCGGTGGGGGGGAGGGCACCTTCCTGAGACTGACGCAGAGCAGGGGCAGGGGGTGTGGGAGTGTGGGTGTGGGTGTGTGGGTACAGGTGTGGGCCCTGACTGCGGGTGTGAGTGCGGCTGTGGGCTGCGGGTGTGTGGGTACAGGTGTGGGCCCTGACTGTGGGTGTGAGTGCGAGTGTGGGCTGTGTGAGAGTGGGTGTGAGTGTGGGTGTGGGTATGTGGGTACAGGTGTGGGCTGAGTGTGGGTGTGGGGGCGGGTGCGGGCCCTGACTGCGGGTGTGAGTGCGGGTGTGTGGGTACAGGTGTGGGCCCTGACTGCGGGTGTGAGTGCGGCTGTGAGCTGTGTGAGAGTGGGTGTGAGTGCGGCTGTGGGTGTGTGGGTACAGGTGTGGGCTGAGTGTGGGTGTATGGCTACAGGTGTAGGCTGTGTGGGTGTGGGGGCGGGTGTGGGCCTTGACTGCGGGTGTGGGCTGCGGGTGTGTGGGTACAGGTGTGGGTGTGCGTGTGGGTGTGGGTCGGCCCTCACCATCACGTGCCCTTGGCAGGCCTCAACGAGGAGCTCGTCCAGCTGCTGCTGGTGCGGGATGAGCTGCACATGGAGCAGGACGCCATGCTGGTGGACATCGAGGACCTGACCAGGTCAGTGGGCAGGGACCCCCACCCGGGCCTCCATGGGCCATGCCCTGAAGGAGGGGCCGCCCCTGTGCTCCCTCCCTGCGGCAGCCACACACGCAGTGCCCCCGTGGCCGCCCACCTGGTGCCTCCCCTTGGCACTGGACCCCAGGCTGTTCTTGGGGGAGCCCGGGATCCGGTTGGTTTCCACTGGACAGGGTCAGCCTCCCGCAGGAAAGGGGGAGGGGTCTGTGCTGGGAGCATTCCTGGGGGACCAGCCTGCCTGTGTGCCTGTGTGTGTCTCTGCCTGTGTCTGCCTATGTCTCTGCCTGTGTGTGTCTCTGTGTGCCTGTGTCTCTGCCTGTGTGTGTCTTTGTGTGCCTGTGTCTCTGCCAGTCTGTGTGTGTCTCTGTGTGCCTGTGTGCCTGTGTCTTCCTGTGTCTCTGCCTGTGTCTGCCTGTCTGTGTGCCTGCATGTCTGCTAGTGTGTCTGCCTGTGTGTGTCTCTGTGCCAGTGTGTCTGCCTGTGTGTCTCTGTGTACCTGTGTGTGCCTGCATGTGCCTGTGTCTGCCTGTGTGTGCCTGTGTCTGTGTATCTGTGTGTGTCTGTATGCCTGTGTGTGGGCCTGCATGTGTCTGTGTGCCTGCGTGTACCTGCGTGTGTCTGTACATGAGCGCTGATTGGTCCTCCCTGGAGAAGTGGACCCCGCCCAGACCAGGTGGGCCCCCGGTGGGCGCTGCTCTGTGGCTGGCGTTGGTGCTGCCCTGCACGGAGCATTCTGGGTCTGTCACTAGGCCCGGCGCACCCGATGGTCCTTGTCAGAGGGGCTGGAGAGATGGGCAGCAGGAAGGACACTTGCATGCCGCCACCCGGCACCCCCGAGCCCAGCAGGAGAGCACAGAGCCAGGAGTGAGCCCTGAGCAGCGCCGGGTGTCACCCGTGAAAGGGGGTGTGGGTGACTCCCATGCCTGCAGGTCTTTGGGCCGTGGTGGGAGGCACCAGCCTTGGTCTGAGAGTTCTGCAAGTCACTGTGGCTGTGTGTGTCCGGTTGTCAGCAAGTCACTGTGGCTGTGTGTGTCCGGTTGTCAGCAAGTCACTGTGGCTGTGTGTGTCCGATTGTCAGCAAGTCACTGTGGCTGTGTGTGTCCGATTGTCAGCAAGTCACTGTGGCTGTGTGTGTCCTGTTGTCAGCAAGTCACTGTGGCTGTGTGTGTGTCCGGTTGTCAGCAAGTCACTGTGGCTGTGTGTGTGTCCGGTTGTCAGCAAGTCACTGTGGCTGTGTGTGTCCGATTGTCAGCAAGTCACTGTGGCTGTGTGTGTCCGGTTGTCAGCAAGTCACTGTGGCTGTGTGTGTCCGATTGTCAGCAAGTCACTGTGGCTGTGTGTGTCCGATTGTCAGCAAGTCACTGTGGCTGTGTGTGTCCTGTTGTCAGCAAGTCACTGTGGCTGTGTGTGTGTCCGGTTGTCAGCAAGTCACTGTGGCTGTGTGTGTCCGATTGTCAGCATCTGGGTTTCTGCAGTGCTTCCTGCCTGTCCTCATCTGGCGTGTGTCTGCACACATGCACACACACAAATGCATGCACACGGTGAACACACTCGCTGCATGCACGCATGCACACACATGTACACGCATGCACACACATGCATGCACACACGTGCACACATGTGTGCACGCATGCACATACAGGTGCACAAATGTGCACACACATGCACACACACACAGACGCCGCACACACCCTTCAATGCCTGGGTCCTGCTCTAGGCTCTAGCACCCAGGCTGCAGAATACAGCGGTGGGCGGGGCCATGAGCTCGTGGTCTGCAGTGGGTGGGGCTCACGGCTGGTCTCTTGGCGTGCGGTCGCGGTGACGGGATGTTGCCATGGTGGGCTGCTGACTGGCACAGGACCGTCCCTCACTTCCCTGTTCTGAGAGTCCCTGTGGTTTGTCCTCCTCGGCCCAGACGGGCGGTGGCACGGCATGAAATCTCAGACCACCTGCCCTGCAGCCCTGCCGGCAGCCCTTCTGTGGGTCTCCCTCACCCAGAGCCATCCGTTCCTGAAAGCCTCCTTGGCAGCGCTCGGGCCTGCTTCTGAGCACACATGGGCCTTCCCAGGCCCCAGGAGTGGCCAAAGCATGCAAGGACGGAGGATCAGACCCCCGTGTGGACCCACCTCCCGCAGGCCCTCTCCTGCCAGCCTGCCCAGGGCCATCCAGGCGCCAAGACCCCAGCGGCTACCTCCCCCACCCCCAGAACCCCAGGGCAGTGCCCAGTAGGGGAGGCCGCAAGCGGCAGCGTGTATCGGGATTTGAGCTCAGGCCTCTGTGCGGGAGAGGCGCGTTCACCGCTGGCCCCTTTTTTACACCCAGTAAAGCTCAGGGGTCTCTCCCGGCTGTGACCGTGTGGGATGCTGGAGATCGGACCTAGTTGGCCCGTGCCAAGGAAAAACCCTCCCTCTGTGCTCTCTCCTGCCCCTCGTTCACTTTCAAGCCCTGCCCTGTCCCCCCGAGGGTGAGAAGCCGGCTGGGTCCCTCAGAGCACGGGCCTGGGCTCGGGCCTGAGTGCGGTCCCCCTCCCTCGCCTTTGCAGGCATGCGGAGAGCCAGCAGCGGCAGCTGGCCGAGAAGACGCCATCTAAGTGACGCCGCCTAGGTGACACCGCCCCACAGCACAAGCCGGAGTCTCGTTCGCTTCTGTGGCCGTGAGAAACGCTGTTGCAGATAGGGGCTCCGAGCCCGAGTGCCCGTGTTGTCTGGAACTGTCCGCTTCTGTCCGTCCGTCCGTCCGTCGACCAGCCTGCTCCTTAATTTATTTCCTTTGTTTTTTAACTCAGTACCAGGCATCTTAACGAGCTGTCGTTACAGAAACTGTACATACTGCCGTGGTCACAGCCCGGGCTCCAGGGAGGGTAGTTACGGGGTTGCCTGCGTCTCAGGATATGGAGTCGGGCCACGCCCGCCCGTCCCTTCACCGTGGCCCAGGATGCTGGTGATGGTGCTACCCCGGGCACACAGGCCCGGCACGGGGCTCTGCCCAGCGTCTTGTGAATGCGGGCGCCTTGGGCTCCCCCTGGGGCACCGCCAGCAGTCAGTGGGGTCGGTCCTGGTGTCTCCTGTATAAATATGTAAAATAAAGATGGGAACTTTGTTTCAGAGGCTCTGTCTTGTTCAATAGCCCCCGCCCCGGCCTCCTCAGACGGCCCGGAGAGGGTCCACAGCGTGTGCAGGGGTGTGTGACTGGGGATGTGCTAGGGGTGAGGGGTGCACACGCCCAAGAAGACCCCCCGCCCCTCACTGTCCTGCCCTGGAGAGGGTGCGCCCCTGGGGACAGTTGGGGTCCCCCCAAGGGGCACGGGAGCAGGTGCTGGTCAGGGAAACAGTTCCCACAGGTGTGGGGAGGGTCCGCGAGGTGCCAGACCCCTGGTTCACTCCAGGGTCCCCTCAGAGAGGCCAGTGGCTGCCCGCTTCAACTTCAGTGTCCACACACCAGCTCCAGCCCGCAGGAATCACACGACCTGACCCAACGCACCTTCTGACAGGGGCCTTAGGGGACCCACACGGAGCCTGGCAGGGCGGCACCAAAAATCCCCACATCCAGCAAGATCTGGGGGGTCTGGGCGGAAAGGAAGTGCCTGCCTGTGCCTGGCTGGGGGCTCCCGACACGAGCCCTCGTGGCCACATCGAGAGAAACAGCAGAAAGGGGGGGCGGCGTGTCCGAGCCCGTCACACCCCACCCGCTGCTCCCGTGGGTGTCGCTGCCCGTGTGCGGCCTGCCGGGGTGCCCACAGCAAGCAAACGCACGCGTCAGAGATGCCACATTCTTCCGTGGCTCGAGCTGGCTCTGGGGGTGACAGAACCCGGAGTCTCGCCCCCGTCGGCCCCACCTGCAGGGACGCGAGGACCCTCGTCCCCTGCCTTGTCGCAGATGCAAGCTGGGGGCTTGTCAGGGCTGAGCACTCCCTGGGGAGGGAGGACAGAGAGCAGCCTCAGTTTCACCAGAGGCCAGACCTGGGCGCTGGGCCCAGCTCCCATGTGACGGTGGCATCGGAAGGGCTGTGGGCTGTGAAGGTGCCAGGTGGGGCGGGAGCTGAGGAGCACCCCTCCCTGCAGACCGCCCCTCGGGGGACCGAGCGCCCCGCGTCCCCCAAACACACACATACACCCTCAGCGCTGGGTCCCTTGGCTATGTCCAAAGTGGCTTGGGAAGGACTGAGTAATGGAGGTTGTCTACATCTTGGAATTTCTGAGGCAAAATGAATGAAAAAACCCATTTGAATTTCCTCTACTTCCCTAAGCTGAGCGGGGGACCACCTCGCTCAGGCCCTTGGGCAAGAATCTGGCAGGAAATTCACACCAACAGGGTTCGGAGGAAAGAGATGGAAGCCCACGAGAAAATGTCTGAGTTTTGCTTTGATGCCGAGTGGCTGCCTCTGAGCGGCCCGAACTGGGGGCCCACTTGCAGTTTTGAAATCTGCGAGTTTCCGTCTCCCTGTTTTCTTCGCATCAGCCTGGCCCCTGATTTGCATGCCTGTGTGGGGACAGTGCCCGCCGCCCCTGCTAGGAGAAGCCCTGCTTCCTTTTTCTGTAAAATACTAGCAGCCGTGTGGCTTCCTACCACACCTTTGCCTGCAGCCTGCGCGGGCTCCTGCTCTCGGGCAAGCAGGAGGTTTAGAGACGAAGGCATCCGGCAGGTGGACGTCGCCTGGGAGCTGGGCCAGATCGCGGCCTTCAAGGCAGCTTAGAAATGGGAGCCAGCGAGCACAGCGGGGGCACTTGCCATCTACCAGCCCACCTCAGTTTGATCCCCGCATCCCGTAGGGTCCCCAAGCCTGCCAGGAGTAACCCCTGAGTACCACCAGGTACCACCTCCACACACACACACACACAAAAACCGAATAAATAAGACCAAATCTCAGGCTTCAGGTCTTTAAGTCAAGTGCAGGAGATCATTCCCAGCCCTCACTTCCCGGTCCTGGACTCAAGAAACAAGCAAAAAAAATCTTGGGGGGGGGCGTTTGCCTTACACATGGCCAACCCAGGTTCAATCCCCGGCATCCCATAGGGTCCCCCGAGCACCTCCAGGAGTAATGCCTGAGTGCAGAGCCAGGAGGAAGCCCTGAGCATCAGTGGGTGTGACCCAAAAAAGCCAAAAAAATAATAATCTAGGGGGCCAGAGCGATAGCCCAGCGGGTAGGGCGTTTGCTTTGCACTCAGCCAGCCCATGCCGGCCAGGGTTCGATCCCCAGCATCCCATATGGTCCCCCCGAGCACCGCCAGGAGTGATTCCTGAGTGCAGAGCCAGGAGAAACCCCTGAGCATTGCCGGGTGTGACCAAAAAAAAAGAATAATAATAACAATAACAATAATAATAATCTTGTGCACCAGTTTCCAGACCTCAGGAGCCGGGGCAGGGTGGGGGGGCGAGGCACCGTGAGGCAATGTTGACAGCCAATCCCATTCCATCGCCGTACTGCCCTCCAGAGCACCCTGAGCACCGAGCCCAGAGCAGGCAGCCACCCCGTGGGGCCCGTGGCTGCAATCATGGCTCGCAAGTAGACCAGGCCCCTCAGCCTCACCTGGCCAGGCACCAAGAGCCTGGGCCATGAGGACAGCCGGTCAGTCCCAAGCTGGGGGAGATGACAGGGGTGCGGCCTCCACCCGCCCCTGAGAGTCTGCTGGGACCAGCCTGGCCACGCCCTTGTCCCTATCTTCTCTTTCTCTTTGGGAGTTTTAGGTCATGCCCAGCAGTGCTCAGGAACCACTGGATCAGTGCTCAGGGCTCACTCCCGGCTCCATGCTCAGGGATGACTCTGGCTCTGTGCTCAGGGCTGACTCCCGGCTCTGTGCTCAGGGCTCACTCCCGGCTCTGTGCTCAGGGCTGACTCCCGGCTCTGTGCTCAGGGCTCACTCCCGGCTCTGTGCTCAGGGCTGACTCCCGGCTCTGTGCTCAGGGCTGACTCCTGGCTCTGTGCTCAGGGCTCACTCCTGGCTCTGTGTGCAGGGCTGACTCCCGGCTCTGTGCTCAGGGCTGACTCCTGGCTCTGTGCTCAGGGCTCACTCCTGGCTCTGTGCTCAGGGCTCACTCCCGGCTCTGTGCTCAGGGCTCACTCCCGGCTCTGTGCTCAGGGCTCACTCCCGGCTCTGTGCTCAGGGCTTACTGGCCTTCCATCCTTCCATCCCCTCCCACTCCCTGTCTGACTTTCTCATGCCCTGCGTGGACCTGCGGAGCGCAGCCCTTCCCGCTCCTGCTGGGGATGCCTAGGGTGTTTCCGTGTCCTGCTGCAGTGACCGTAGGCGCTCACAGATCCTTTCCAGGGAGCATCTTGTGTTTCGGGGAAGCCGGCTGTGTCATACAGACGGCTTCTCTTCTCCCGGAGAAGTCTGGGGGTTTCAGATTCCCACACCTCCCTGCGCAGCCCCGCGGGCGCCTCCTCTGTGTCCCGCCACACCCCAGATGTCTCCAAAGCCGTCGCCGGGGACCGGTGTCCCCTGCAGAAGCCAGTTCTGAGACGGGCCTGCTGTGGTGAGAGGCTCAGGGGGCCGCCTGCACTCGGCGTCGACAAGATCATTAGCTCCTGAGGGAGACGCCGAGCCACTGAAGCCACGTGGTGGGCGGAGCCTCCGTCTGCCCGAGTGTCCACAGCGACTGTCCCCCGGCAGGCCTGGGCGCGGCCCCGTGTGTACGGGCGGCACTCTGGCCGGCAGGAGTCCGGGATCTCCTTAGGCCTAAGCGTCAGGACGCGGTGAGGTCCCCCCGCCCCCTCTCTCTCCATGATGCAGGGACAGAAACCAGCTCACGGAGCTTCCGTGGCGTCCGGTCCAGTGCAAGCGTGGGCGCGGGGGGACGGGAGGCTGTGGGGAGGCAGACACAGTCATAAGAACACCCTCCATTGACACTTTCAGGGGAACTCGCCAGATCCTGTTCTCCTGAAAAGGTTATTGAAACTTCCCAGCACGGCCCATTCACCCCAGACGCGAGAGCCGCTTCTCACATCACTTCAGGCTCTCCCCTCTGAGCCCGCCGCTTCCCGAGAAAGGCGACCGGAAGCAGCTTCCAGGTGGCAGTCGGGCCTGGAGGACCAAGGGGCCTTTCCCACCGGCCTGCAGGTCATGGCGCCTCACAGAGGCCAGGGGCTTCTGTGGGTTCTGCATATGCAGTGTCAAAGGTCACGCATGCGAGGCACATGCCTTCCCACGTGTCCGTGCCCGGGGCAGTGAAAGGTGTCCAGCACCCTTGGGTAACTTCAGGATTTGTCCACCGTGGACAAGTCCTCAGAACTTTCTGAATATAAATGTTTAGAAAAGATGTCCTATATCCCGTGGGAAATGCCTTTGAATGCATCCAGTGGAAATTAAGTAACAAGGCAATGTGACTCCAAACATGTACTGGGAGCTGGGCTCAGGGGCTCCCCAGCGGTGCTCAGGGGCTCCTGCTGTGTGAGTCACAGGCAGTGCTCAGGGGCTCCTGCTGTGTGAGTCACAGGGAGAGAACGGCAGTGTGCACGGCAGAAACACCAGCCATCTCTTCCTTAGACATTGGACATTTTATCTATTGTATCGTGTTCTCCTGACTTTATTCAACACCGTGATTTACAAAGTTGTTCACAACACAGCTGTCTCGGGCATCAGTATTCCAGCACAATCGCACTGCCAGAGTGCCCTTCCCTCCGTCCATGTCCGTTTCCCACCCCGTCCCAAGTCTGTCCCTAGCAGGCACAAGGTCATTTACTTTACATATAATCACTTGATCACTTGAATCCTGTTATTCATCGATTTGCTCGAGCGGGACCAGTAACATTTCCATTGGACCCTATCACGTGCCAATGTAGCCCAATGGCATCTACTTTACTTTAGAGTATAGTGCCCGTACGGCAAAGCCTGGCAAGCTGTCCGATGCGTGTTCGATATGCCAAAACCAGTAACAAATATGTTTATTTGAGAGAGCCCCTACTTTACATATAATGCTCGTTACAAAGAGATGGTAACAGGAATCATCAAAAATAGTTCAGTAAAAGAAAATTTGTGACAATTGCTGTTTCTCACAATGGTGTTATAAAGTCATTGTCTGAGGATTTACTGAGCTGTTTGATGCTAGTGGCCTATCTATTATGTTACTTTATATTTTATTATCATTTTCTTTTGCTTATCCGTTGAATGGATAACTGCATTCCAGCATTCATCGATTCATCACGGTGTGACTGATTTATGCTTCCGTCTCCCCAGCACCTTCCCAGGCTATACGAATCTTCACACCAAGTTTCCCATGCCCGGAGTTTCTCAGGGGTAAAATTCTTCTCTATAAGTTGCCAGTACAAGTCACTGTTAGCAAGTGCCTAAGAAGCCACACGGACACCTGGGAAGTGCTGATAAACAGGCGGTACCGTCACTTGTACCCACAGGTTCTGTCTGTGGTTGATCACTGGGGCCACTGTCGACACACCAGAAAATATTCTTTAGACAGAGAGAGAGAGAGAGAGAGAAGAGAGAGAGAGAGAGGATACAGAGACAGAGCTAGAAACAAAAAAGATAAACAGATGGAGAGATAGAGACAGAGACAGACAGGAGAGAGATAGAGGCAGAGAGACGAGAGTCCACTCACAGGCCATCTTGTATGGGGCTCCCGCTGGTGCTCAGGGCCCCTTCCGGTTCCACGCTTGGGGACCACTCCCAGGATGCTTGGGAGCCGCTGGGCCCGGGTTGAACCTGTAAATGCTGTGCTCAGACCCCCGAGCTCTCTCCCTCCCTCCCTCCCTCTGAACTTATATTTTCTTTTTGGGTCACACCTCATTATGCTCAGGGGGTGCTCCTGACTCTGCACTCAGGAATTGCTCCTGTCGGTGCTCAGGGGACCCTATGGGATGCCGGGGATCGAACCTGGGTATTCCACGTGAAGGCAAACGGCCTCCCTGCTGTGCTCTGGCAGACCTGAGGCCTTGCCACGGGAACTGGCCCCCTGAGACCCACCAGGCACAGCGGGCAGGTCCTGCTTGGGTTCCGTCACTAACAAATAATCGAAGCTTGTGAGCTTCCGTCAGCCGATAATTAGAACTGGCCTGGCCTGGCCTGGCCCTGATGTCTGAGGTCCCTCCTCGGATGCTAAAGCCCCACTGGGGACATGAGGTCAGTGATTTGGAAGAAAAGGACAGGCGCTGGGGTGTCCTTGCCAGCCGCTCTCAGCCCCGAGGGGTTTGAGAAGTGGCTCGGATGGCCGCTGAGAGGGGGAAATCAGGCCCCCCAGAGCTTCCGTGCCCAAAGGGCCTTGGAAAGTCTTTGGAAACTTCTGGAAAGTACACAGTAGCCGCCTCACAGGTCTCCCCTGGGTCTGTCTCCCATTTGCTCATCAAGCTCGCCCACGAGCAGGGCACCCTCGGGGGCCCTGGTCAACAGGGGTGCTGGAGGCGGGCCCTGTGCCCTCCAGGGGGCCAGAGGAGAGACTCCACAGTGTGGGCGGAGTCCAGCTGGAGGTGGAGCCGGGCAGCCTCTCCCCAACGGTGCTGCCTTGTGGCCCTGACCTTTGCCTTCTGCTTGCCCACCTCTCTGGGCACCGGGCATGAGGAGTCTTCGGCACCTCCTGAGCAGGGGGAAGTTTCCAGCCGAGGCTCTGCTCTCTAGCTCACTCCTTTTGAATTCTTTGGTGGTGCTGGAGCCAGATGCCGAGGCCTTCTCCTGGACTCCCAGGCCCAGGTGCACCGCCGAGCCGGCCATCTCCAGTCCCCATGGAGCCAGAGTCCACATCTGGGCCCTACCTGCCACCCTGGCGTGAGGGATACCCCGTGTCACCACGACTGAACCTCAGCATATGATGATGGAACCGTGAAATGAGACCAGGCGTCTCTCGGTCAGGAATCTCCTGACCGTTGCCTCAGAGCCAGTGGTGGCTGATCCAAAGAAGCCTCCAGGGTCCGCTGGCCTGGGTCCATGATGGGCCAGGTCAGGAGTGGACAGCTGGGTTCAGGGGCCGAAGCCCTACCTGGAGCCCAGACAGTGTTTCCTGTCAAGGCCACAGGGGACTCGGGCCG